>PVJI01000920.1:0-213178 GCA_004026765.1 Micronycteris hirsuta | reverse complement strand
AAAAAAAAATTTTCAAGTGATACACAGTGAAGGAAGATAAAAATAAATACATAGAGATAAAAATATGCCTTAGTAAGAGGATGGTCAGTGCTTTGTAAAATTAGAAAAACAAAACAGAGCAAGGAAGCAGGTGGCTGGTCCTACTAAATAGGGTCATCAGAATAAGCCTTGCTGAGAAGAAGGGACAAGCAGGTATCGTCGTGGGGAAGGACTTTCCTGGCTGGGGCCATAAGCTTGGAGAGCAAAGATGATCTGACGAAAGAGAAGAGGCAGGGAAGTCACACTGGAAGGGTGCCCCCACGTCCCTGGAGCGCAGCCCTGGAGCACGGGCTGAGTGCAGTGCCCTCGGCCTGATGGGAGAACGGGAGGAAGAGATCACAGAGAGAAATAATGTGATGAAAGAAGCTTTACCTTGAGGTGTTCAGGTCCCTGGTTCCAAGCAAAAGATATGGACAGATATGGTCCTAGCAAGGGCAATTAGGCAACTAATTAAAGGCAATTAGCCCAGCCTCCACCTACAAAATGAAGCCATAGAGCTACAGACCGCTTTAGATGTGTAAGTGGCTGGCAGAAAAAGGCCCTGAGCTCCTTCCTCCTGCTGCTCTGTGAGCTGTAACTTGGTCGATTGGGAAAAAAAAAAAAAAAAAAAAAAAAAAAAAAAAAAAAAAAACTTGGGAGAGAAAAGCCCTTCTGCTAAAAGGAAAGTCACTTCTGAAAACCACCACTTTTATAACGTCCATTTCTATACCTAGATGAGGGCAGTATAACATTAAACACACACGGACACAAAAATGCACAAGCTTCATAAACTACAGCAGGAGTCAGAATAGAAGAAAAGGAAGAAAAGTGCAAGCCTTGACATAAATTTAAGGTTTTTCATCTTGTTGAAAGCATTAAGTGATAATTAAAAATCTTGATTACGTAGGCTATAAAATATGTTATTCAGAATATTTGCACACCTGAAGCTTTAGGCACACTCAGACACAGATACACCGATATGACAGTCCACGTGTGTGCTTTTTCCGTTCCGCATGGTAACCTACAGAGGAATTCCCATCTTCGTGGTTCTATAAAGTCAGCTTTATCAATATCTGTGAGCACACACGCATGCACATGGGGAAATTTCAAAGGAAATGGATGTACTTCCACAAATCTTGCATGCTCTGATACTCTTTGTGTATTTTGCTCAGTAACGAAGTTGATAGGAATCTGTACAATGATTACAATGCATCCTAGTTTTATACACTTAACTGAAAAATATGTGTCAATCATGGAATGCACCCATCCAAGAGTCGTAAAGGAAATGTTGGCAAGTCTCTGAAAGAAAAGGACTCTAGGGAACTCAGATAAATGAAACAAATACTTGTAGTTTGAAATACCATATAAATAATGAACTCTTAAACAAATATTAGTTTAAAAATACAACATGACAGCTATTGAAATTCATTGCCGAGGAAAGTGAATAAAAATCAAGGAAACAAGCATGAATATATCTTATGAAATATTCTAAAATAGTACTTAATCTTAGAGATTTTGAAACATTATAAAACAGACATTTCATTTCCCCTGTAAATCTGAGAAGAAAATAGAAAAATAAATCTTGCAATAAAACACAACTTCTAATAACAGTAACTTCTGCAGGAGAAGGACTGATTCGGGAACCACAGCTGCCCACAGGTCCCTTTTTAGGGTAACTGACTCATTCCAGGTCAGTCCACCAGAGCATGTGATTTCAGAATGAGCATGAAAAGAAAGGACTGTATCACTTAGAATTTTCTCTACAAGCACGTTTATAGGTTCAGGACGAATGGAATCTGCTGATTTATAATGAAAATTAAAATAGTTAGTTGTTGTAAACTTCATCCTCAGTTAAAAAAGAATAAATTATTGAACCTGTAATGCAATGGGTAACTTATAAATATCCTATATCTGGACCCTGCACTGTGAAAAAAAAATGTTTCTTTGGGGAGCAAACATAATAAACTGGGTTGTTTCACTTAGTGCAGTGAGTTTAAGGTGAAATGTGTATTTGAAGTATTTTGGACACACCTGCGCTTTAATCCTTTTTTTTTTTTTTTTGATGTTTCAAGAATCAAAATCAATTGGCTAGTAAATAACGCTATTTATAATGTACATTTTCATATTTTCTTTGTCAGCTCAGTATGTCAGTGTCCCTCAGAGTAGTAGGAATATTTATGCTCTTTGGTCTTCACTTGTAATTTTAAAATTATATCCTATGGATGTTACTATAAAACTGGAAAGGTTTTGTGCATACCCTGTATGATCACTGCTTTATCTAAAAGACCAGCAGATAAGAGAAGCCCATTAACAGGTTCTGAACCTTCTTGATTTCTCTCATTCTTCATATCTGTGGTATCAGGATTTGCTCCTACACGGGAAATGAAAATGTATGAAATAAGTTGACATTTCAAGAGAGACACTCTAGTTGAAGATGAATGTTTTCATTCACTTTCTTTTTTCTGTCTCCTTGCTCCAGCAAGAGGCTGCAAAAATAACCTTGGTTATCCAGGGAAGATAAATTGCTTTTGAATCTCTGATGGTTGGTCAGGTCCCTCCCATCAAGGAAGAAAGAACAAATTATTAGTACCTATAAGAAAAATAAAACCCCCAATATTTCTACTAATAAAAAAGGAGATCTGACACATATACAGAGATGAAAAAGTTATGAAGTGTGTGGATATATACGCAAGCGCACACACACATCCATAAAGCTTTAACACAATGCATGGCTGATAGCATCTAGCTTGTTCTCTGGCTATGAGACATTAAGAAAGCAAAGGTGGGCTATGTGCCCATATATAAAATCTTGCAGTACAGTAAAATGTGAAATTAATAAGAAAAGGCCATCTATGTATATCAAACAATTCAAAATTAAATGTTAAATAAAACATTGTCCTAGATAGCTCCCATTCCAGATTATTCAAGCTGCATTTACTGACTTTTAAAAAGATCAAGTCAAATTATGACAATACATATATTACATTTGGTATGGACAATGCTGAGTGTAAAGGAAGATGTGTAGCTCTGACGACCCTGGAACAGCACAGGTTTCAAGTGTGCAGGTCCATGTATGCGTGGATTTTAAAAAAAATCTGCCTTTAAGTAGATTCACACAGTTCAAACCCTTGTTGCTCAAAGGTCAAATATATTTTAGATCACCAGTGGGGATCCACATATTTAGAGAGGAATTCGATTACTGACTATTCACAGCGCTGCTCACAGAGACCCTGACGGGCTGCGAAGGGATATTCTGCCCAACCATGACCATACGGAAGATATCTGATAGTCCAGAGCACCAGGGAAAACTCCCCTCCCACAGCAAACCAATGGCCAGAAATTCTCCCAGGCCCTCCTGCACATGTCCAGGAAATGGCTCAGCTGAAGGCTAATATTTGAGGTCTAATGAGAGCCATAGTGAAGGTTTTCCCTGCTAAAGTGAATTAGTCTACGGTTAAATTGAGTGCTCAGAAAGGAGGAGAGCATCCTGGGCTCTGCTGAACACTTCATGCAGGCTTTTCAAAGGCACGGGGCGCTAACCCTAGGAGCTCCCAAATGCAGGGATCTTTCATTCTTGCCTTCCTATGAAATTTTCTCCCCGATTCACAGGTAACTTCTAAATAGTGTAGTTGGATGGGCCAGCCAACCTATAATTTAATAGAATAGCAACAGCAGTACTACTCGATTTTTTAGTAAACAGCCTGTAGGAATACAGGAAAAAAAAAGAAAGAAAATCAACAACTTTTGCTCTGCAACTTGAATCTTTAGAGAAAGCAACAAAACTCTAAATCTGAGAGCAACTCAAAGTCTATGAAGAGCTTCCTTATCTGCCTCCAGACATGTGCAGATACTGTTAAAAAAAATAAAGAATGAAACACACCCCAAAAAACAGACACTGGAAAAATAATTGTCCTACATTTAAGAGAAAGGGCATTTAAAAAGCAGCCCCAGAAGGTTTGTACTTCTCCTCCGATGGGACAGTTCTTCGTCAGCCCATGGGGTCAGCCAGTCACCAGGTGCACCTCAGCGCCCGCCATTAAATTTAAAATAGAAAATCGGGAACTGAATTTTTAAATTGATGGAGGCATGACTTTCTCTACCATTCGATCAGAGGATTCATCCCTCCCTGTCGCCTCTGATTCTGCTCCTGCTGCAGACATCTGCAGGCAGAATCCCTCATTGCCAGATGTCAGCCCACACCGACACCTTTGGGTGCCCTTAACACCCATCATGCCTTGCTAGTTTCCAGCTTCTTACCAGCAAACCTTTTTGGTAGAGGTTTGTTATGTAATTTTAATGCCACTATGAAATGTAACAAGGAAGGTGGTTTTATTTTCCTTTCCTTGGACCGAACCCAAAGTATCCTACTGAAACTCATCTTAATTGAAATCCTCTGAAGAGGGTAAATCTGTGAGATATTCTGGTTAGTCTCTGGGCCTCACAGGCAAATGAAGTGGGGTTGTGGCCGAGTGCAGAGCCCATCTGCAATACTTGGAAAAAATAAACCGTTTCCATCAGCAGGTGGATATGCTCTCTCTGGCGACCAGGAGTGAGCAGTAAGGAATTGAACCTGCAACAGACTCGCTTTTGCGGCAGAGACACTTGTCTTCGCTCCCCGCCCTGTAGCACTTTCCATTCTTGCTGTAAAGAGAAGACGTGAAGTTGACTCTTACAGAAACGTATTGATCTGTGCAAAACCAGAGAGCCATAGACTCTGGTAATTCCTCGCCTCTTGGAGTCCCTAATCCAGCTGCTTTTCTTATCTCAGTTCCTGCGGCTGCAACCTGGTTTGCAGCGAAGGACCTCTGCTCAGCTGTCTTTTCCACCCTGTTGCATCCTGACTGGCAGTGGCTTTGTGCACGTTTACCCGGAGACTGTCAGCATAAGATCGCCTGCCTCAGGGATAGCACGGATCACCCTCCCTATCCTCCCAAGTCTTTAGAGCTGGCTCAGACTCTGGAGCCTTACCCAAGGCTCCATTCTTGTTCAGTACCTTGATGACATTTCACTCTGTGAGCAAACTAAGCCGGGCACTCTTACAGATGCCTCCTTTTCGCAGAGGACTAAGGGGAACAAAGCCCCAGAGCCTCCCAATCTGAACTTAGATAATTGCAAACAAGGGTTACCTGCTTAAGACATGAGATATCTCAGGGCATTCAAAAGCTCCCCCACAATGCCTTGTATCGATTTTGTTCATCCTTCTCCCTACAATGGGAAAAACAAAAACAAACAAGAAACAACAACACTTGGATAACTTTTTAGGGGCAACTGGCTACGGTGTCAATGGATTCCTAATTGGGGGGCTATTGCTCCGTGTCTCCTTCCAGGTACTGGCCTGAAGCTCTTTTCCTGAAGGTCCGAGGCATTGATGGCCTTTGCGTTAACATTAACATCACATACACCCCACCCCTGGGCGTATCTGGTTTGACATTTTCATCTGAACCACCCTGAGCATCATGGGATCACTGCAGGGATTCTGGGACTACCCTCTGCAGCGCATGTCTCCCAGACTTGGATCCTCCACCGCCCTGCACGCCCCTGTGTTCACATGTGGGTCCCACGGCTGCCACCCTGCGGGACAGAGCCAGTGCTGTGACATCCTGCGTCCCTGTCCACCTCTGTGCTCCTCCATGCGGTCTGCTCCTGTGCAGCTGATGAGATACAGCGCCTCCTTGTACAGTGACAGACCCCACATCATCTGGTCCTCTGACTAACGCGCTTCGGTCCTCCTACGTTGCTGTGACCTAAATCCAGCTACGTGACTCCCTGTTGTTGATGGGGGTCAGCCCCACTCAGGGCCACACAATTGTTCTGCAGCTACAGAAATGGTCTTACACCGCAGGACCTCCTAGACTCTCCCTTCACCCACCCAGACTTCTGCTTCAGGATGGCCCCCGCACGGGAAAGGTGTAGGAAGCATTAGCGCGGGTTCTGCCTTCATTTTGCACGTGAAACCCTCGCCGCGCGCTCTTGGCCCCCTGAAAATCAGCCCGAGCTGCTGGCTCTCAGCTCCAGCAGGGATGCGCACAAAGGGGCCTACTCCAGCCATGCCCTTGGGTCTGCCAGGCTGTGGGCACAGTTAGTAAATCCCATGGGTTCTCAGCCTCAGCAGGTGCACCTGGTGCCCACCGGCACGTGCTTGCTGCCCTGTTACAAGCTGTTCACCTGCCTTCAAACCTGCCCCTGTTCTCTGCTGAGACCACGTTAAGGGAACGGGTAACACATCTTTAGGAGGTGATAGAGCTGACAGGGATGCTAAATATGCAGCCCCAAACTTACCCGCATCATCTTCATCTTCTTTTTTTTTTAACCTGCCTTTAGCCCCAACTAATATTAACTGTCAGACAAAGGTCACACAATGTGAAAAAGACAAATTGATACAAAAAGGTGCCAAGCAATGATTGGATGGGTTATACTTTGGGCCGGACATACTGGCTGCAGTTCCCTTTCTTCCCAACTGTTTGGCTTGTACTTACCTGCCGTAGAATGGGGCATATGTGCAGGTGAGGGGCAATTAAGCAACAGAAAGACCATCAGCCTCGTGCTGGCACCCACGGAATTTCCCAACACAATTTCCAGTGCACCACTTATGAATGCCACCAAATTTCTAGGAGAAATAAATACATTGTGTAAAGTCCTCCGAGGCTCACACAGATCTTGCAGAAGTCCAAATGGATTTCTGACCTGCCTCCAGCTTCTGGCTGTCCTCACAGTGTGGTTATTGTCTGCATGTCCAGTGGATGGACTAAATACCGTCTGACTAGATATGCTGATTCCACAGCCGTAGTAAACCATTACTAACTGAGATTATCCAACTTTGTAAACTGAACCTGACCAGGGAACTCATTTTCCAGCAGAGATAAACCACTTGCTTGAGAAGACTCTGGGGCACTCATTAAAATTTTATACCCTGCAACATCTTCAATCAACAGGGCAAGTGGGAAGGAAAAATTTAGACATAAAAAGGACTTCAGGAAAAATCTGTCAAAAAAAAAAAAAACAAAACCAAAAAAAAAAAAAACTGGACTTAAAGGCCCAGAAGAACTGCCCCTGGGTCTTATAAATATCCAGAATAGTTCAAAAAGATTTAAACTGACCCCTTCTCAAATAGCGTGTGGATGCCTGACCCCATGCCTGAGTCTCTGAACTTGCCATTCCTGGATCGCGTGGACGTTGTGGGAGCTTAAGCAAATACTTGGCTGCTGTGATGAGCTATACACAAGAGGTAGCTAGTGTACTTGAAGTATATTGCCAGCAGGTCAAAGGATCATGATGTCCACTGACCGAAAAGCATTGTCATCCCTTTGGACCAAAGTATTTAGAAGAAAGGTACCGCTAACCATCTACACTGCCATCAAAGTAAGAGGAGAACCCTCCTGGGTCCATGCGGCCACCAAAATGGAACCAGATCATCCCTCTCAAGATAACCGGAAGACAGTCACTGCAGATGACCTTCAAAGTAAGGCTTTCTAGAACCAACTTCCAGGCTTCAGAAGCAGACGGCCGCATAAAGTAGTCAACTTTTCCCAAGATCATGGATCAAAAACTTTGCTTCCACCTAGTCCACCCTTTTTAAGATTCCCTACACGCACACTCACACACACCATCTTTTCTTATTAATGAACACTTTTTTCCTCCATAGTTATTAATCATTAATTAGAGGGCTGACTGGAGATTGCTCATTTCAACCTTGCAATCTGCTCCCTCTCTGTGTTTCTGCTCTGGGGTTTCTTTCAACCTGTGCCCTGCTCACAGTAACCCTTACTTTTTCAACAGGGCCTGGACCAAAATGCCAGTTTACTAAACCCTGGTCACACAGGCTAATTAACCTGACTGTCACTAGATGGGCAGAAGAACCTGAATGGTTTTCCTTCTGCTAACGTGAATACTAAGTAGGGGATGTGGGTAAGTGACAGGGTTTGGTGTCCACAGCTGGAAACACATCAGTCTGCCTCCTTTTTGGGTGAGTTATAGAGAATCCTCTGCAGCAGCTCAGGGACTGTCCTCTGCCCAGCTGAACACAATAGGTGAGAATGTCCCCCTTTATATTGAAATAGATGCCACTGACTTTCCCTGGGTGGCATAGGATAGTATTGCAATCAAACTGGGGTTTGATTCTATGGATGGCACCTTCAAAGTATCCAGAAAATTAAAGATGGCTCTAGCACTACCTCCCACAGCACAGAGGTTGTGAAATCACCAGTAGTTTGAGATGGTTCAGAGGCTCCCTTGTGCTCCACGGGGTATCTCAGCTGTTCCCCTAATCAGACTGCCCAGTACCCCAGACTGCATATGGGTGGCCCCCAAAATCTGGAATAATTTGGCCAGGTGACATGGCCAGACTGACAGGTACATGGAAAATGGAAATGTGGACACTAACATTGCTGGTGGCAAAGGCCATGGAATGTCCCAGATCTGGGAAATTACAGATCCCACACTGACCTGACCTTTCAAACACACAGACCTTCTTCTCATGTGTGGTGACAAGGTATAAATGTTTCCCTCCAAAATGGCCAGGACAATGTGGACTTGGGTACCTGGCTCCTCCTGTTACCAGCTATGTTGCCTTCAATGCCAGCTGAATTTCAGACTTGGGCTTCCTTGTCCTTAAAGTTGTGCCATGTAAATGGGATGGATGAGAAATCATGGAAAATCCACTTGCCCATCACCACTCCAGGAAGCTTTTCTCAGCGTTGAGAACCTCATTCCAGAGCTTTGGAACATATGAATGAGAAAGGAAATCTTATATCTTTCCATAATGGCAGAAAGAGGCCCTTCCCTGTCTCTCTGAAAGCAGGAAATAAATCCCCACATGTGAAGAATGCCACCCCTGCACCCGCAGAGTAGAAGACTTTCTTATTGCCAGAGGGGGGACTTTGGGACTGAGTAGACTATATAAACAAATTTCCTTACTTCTTCATTAATTTACTAACCCAACCCCAAATACCTTAGTCAATTCTTTGCAAATTATTGTTTCTTTGTCTCAAAGGTACAAAAGCTACCCTTGTTCTGCATTGATTAAAAGGATATAGTGGGTTAGAGAAAGGGGTGCATGTGATGGAAATTATTAACATCAACTATAACTACAGATTGTTTAGGAAAATTTAGAAATCAAATTTCATGTTGTACTTGTCACAGATCCTATATGTATAGACAAGAGATTGTTGCTTGTGAAGATTTTTCATGTTTTATCTATAAACATTAATTAGTTTTAAACTTGAATATGAATAAGTTTCTTTCATCATAAAGCATTAAGAGTATATAGTATAGATAGCATATTTGTAGCCTATTGGGTTCTACTTCTCAATAAATTAGGCACTGACTGCGTGTTTATTTTTCATAAAATGTGTTCATGAAAACACAGGCAAGACCAAAGTTAAATAAATCATCTACTTTTCATATCCCAAGAAAGCCAATATTCTCGTATATAAATGACATTGCAGAATGCCCTGAGAGAATATAGTTCCTATGTGTCAGCAAAAAATATTAAAGTTTAACAGTGTTAGGCCACTGTTGGATTTTCTAAAAGATATGAAGCTCTTACTATATTAACACAGATATAAACAATAATCTGTAACATTAGTAGTAATATCAAAAGCATATCTAGTACAAGCTCTTAACTCCAGAAATCATATGGAATTATTTAGAAAATTGTGTATGTGTTTGTGTATACTCATTTAGAAGGGTGAAGATAATCAACAGTTTTAATCAAATTGTTATTTGTATTTTGATCTCATGAAAAAGTTATATATCCCTATACAACATTAAAGACTCTTATGTATAATGTCTTACTCCTTGAAACAAATCTGATAGTTATATTTTCTAAGAATTATATATAATTCTAAGTAATATGAATTCTGGAATATATTAACTGCCTTATTTTTCTTTAATCTTTAAATACATGTAAGATGAACACATGCCATTTTTGGCCATTTATTTCCAAAGCACTTATTTAAAACTTACAATATGATTTTACTTCATTTGAGTCTCTTGCATTGTATGTTAAATACCTGCCTACATTATTTGTGTGTGTTTACATGAAATATTAAATGTTTAATATTCAAAAATGACAATTCTAAATTCATCGAATATTTATTTTGCTATATCAATAAAATTTGCTTCAAATTCATTTGTGAAACAAGTCATAACTTCCTCTACATTTTTAGTAAATATCAATATAATCTATGTTTAATAAAGTTTAGATTGTGATACTAAATCCAATCATTATAAATGCTCATCAGTATAAAAATTAACTTTACACGGACATATTGGGGCACTAACTTGCTTTAGAGGGTCATAGGGAATGTTTTTGGGGATTTGATCTATTTGCTTGTATCCAAATTTTATCATAACTTAGTTATTTCACCAACTGTGTTATACATAAAAGGAAGAATGTATAAGCAGAAAATAAAAATATCTCCCTAAGGCAAACACTGGACATGTTTTCACAGGAGGCCTATCCTAACAAAAGAGGTAATGAGTAAATTACAGAAGATCAAACATTTTCAATGCAGGGAGAGATTTTAAACAAGTTGTAAATTATCCTAATGCCTGTGTGTTAGAAGACCTTCATGGGACATGATGCCCTCAGGGTACCACCGCTTTAAAGTGAAGGAACGAGGCCACCGCCAACTGTGGAGAGAATTCTGAGTGCAAAGCGTGCAGGTACCAATGTGACTGCTCAGAATTCTCTTAGGGCACATGACTCCCACCGCCGAAATCACAGTGAGTTAGTACATGTTGGATGATAATGAACATCACATGCTCTGTAATGTAACACTCAGTACAATACACCAAAGGACAGCACATGAGGAATATGACCGACTTTCCAAATTATAATGGAACAATTTCAGGAAGAACGTCCTTCATAATTTATGTTAGAAAGGCCTTCCCTTCTCTCACCTCCGTATAATCCCTTTGTAAGCTGTCCCACCAGGGAAACACTGACAATAATATATTATGCTTGTGGAAGAAGTTTGTAAAAGAGGGGCTAATAATGCTCCTAGGAAAAAAGGATGCAATTCGTATGACTTTTGATAGATTGCTTGATGATTAATTATGACCTGTAACAGAATAAGAACAGCATGTAGTAGACTTGTGGCTTGTGCCTATTTTGCCAAGAATTGTCAAACTATTGTGTTACCAAATCCCAAATGACTTCTATAGTTCAATAGATATTTGTAACATAAAACTAGCATTCTTTTTACTAGTAACCTTAAATTTTATCTCAGAATTTTTTATCTTAGCAGACTAAGCTTTAATTGTTTTAGATATCAAGGTTTATCTCCTATAAAAATTCATCGATCTAATTTAGTTTTAAGATTGTTTGCTCACAGAACCCAACTAATGGAAAATAGTTAAAGTGAATGAAAAAAAAGAGGATTTTAAAATAAACTAGAACTTTGGATAGCAGTAATACAGAGATGTAAATTAAATGTGAAATCCTGAATTACAGATTGTTTGTACTTATCCAGAAGAAAGGACAATGATATTTGAATGTGGTATCATTTTAATGTTTTTCTGTTAATATAGAAATGTGAAATGCTTCAGAAATTCAAATTCTTTATAAAAAAGTTGTCAATGAAGTAGAACCATTTTAATCATCTAAGACAATAAAAGTTTTTTTCAAAAGCTTGTTCCTTTAATCCAGCTTTCCCTGAGTAAAATACAATTTATAGAGAATATAATTATAGAAACTTAAATTGGATATGTGGTGTAGAAGGGGGGGTCCCAAAAACAGAATTTATTTATAAAAAATTTTGTATTCTTACATGCGTAAACTTTATTCACCTTCAAAGTACTCTCTATTTGATGAATTTCTTCAAGACAGTTTTTTCCCACTGCTCCAAACGGTTTTGAACTCATCAGTTTTTTTTTTTTGTTTTAAGATTTTATTTATTTTTAGAGAGGGGGAAGGGAGGGAGACAGCAATGTATGGTTGCCTCTCACATGGCCCTCTTGGGGACCTGGCCCGCAACCCAGGCATGTGCCCCAACTGGGAATCGAACCAGCCACCCTTTGGTTCCCAGCCTGCGCTCAATCCACTGAGCTACACCAGCCGGGTGAACTCATCAGTTTTGAAGCTTGTTAGTGCTTTTGCCATTTCACATCTTCCACATCTGCAGAATATTTCCCTTTGAGGACTTTTTGTATCTGGGGAAACAAACAAAAAGTCACTCAGAGTGAGATCAGGTGAATAGGGAGGGTGGGGCATGGGGGTCATGCTGTTTTTGGTCAAAAACTGCTGAACACTCAGTGCAGTGTGGGCAGGTGTGCTTGTAAATCACCTTTCATGAAATGGACAAAAACATTGGAAGAGTCTTCAAAACAAAATTCACTGAAGCCAAACACAGCCTCTCACAACACCACCAGCTGGTACACTCTTACAGATGGGTCCCTAGAATACTAATCTAGTGGGGGAAGCCTGTACTATAAGGGGCCCGCCCTCCAGCAAATAATTCCATTTTTTGGTGGGTCCTCCTCATATTCATTGACTAAGTATAGCAAGTACTTTCTCATACACTTTTCTTTTGAACTTAGAATTGACAAAGACTTACCAAAACATAGGTATTCCTCTGCTCTCTCTTACTCTCTCAATTATTACAAAAATCACTCCATATTGAATCTGGCTTACATGTAATGTAAAGTCAAAGAACTACATACTATATCCTCTGAAAGAAAATTCTGTGACTCAAGAAACATATGAAATTATGTCTTAAACTGTAAATTAGTTTATTGTTCCATAGACTATTTTAATCACTTCAACAAAACCTACCATTAAAATTTTCATCTCTTTGCATGTGTCTTGAAAAAAAATAAAAAATAGAAGCAAGGATGAAAGGTAATGCACTTTTACTTATGGTAATGGCATTCTAGCTAATGTGGACCAACTCTGAGAACAATTTATATAAATATATCTGTGAGAAGTACTAGGCTAAAATCCAAAATAGGAGTCAATTTAAATATTTGTGACCCATCATTTAGAGCAACTTTTCACCTAGAACTGTCTGGATTTTTGCAAAGGCGGCTGAGAGAATGAGAAATGTGCATGGGTTTCGTCAGCCCTTGGAGGCAGACAGAGTTTGGAGTCCAGGGTTTACCATGGAGGCTTGTTAAACCTCCAGGTGTTGCTTCATGAAGAGCTAAACCATAGAAGCAGGATTTGCAGAGAAATTAAAAAGAAAAACTGGAAAAAGATTACCCTTTCCATACACTAAAGCTCAAAGTCATACAATTTTAATTGCATTAACTGTATTACATTAATCCAGAGATGACCATGTACCTATTTGCATTCCAGAAGCAAAGGTAAATGCTCTTGGAAGGACTCAAATGATACGCAGTCTCATATTCTATGGTTTTGTATAAATGTCTACCAGCCCATCAAAACTACCAAGCACCTGAGGAACCAAGGAGGTGCTCTGAAAGCCAGGGCAGAATTAGAGAGCAGAAATCCAGCCACGGAGGATGATGGCGGTGATTATGTTAGGTAAGGCATTACAGGAACCGTGCTTATTTTACATAACATGAGGAAGACAGGGCTTTACACAGCTGATGTTTCCGTAGATTTTCTCACTTATCTATTCCTTTTTGATGTCTCTTTCCTTGTTCTTCTTCCGCTTAATTAGCACCCCTTAGTAATGCCTAATTTGTGGGTTTCTTGCTGGCGAATTATCTGCATTTGGCTTTACTGGAAAGGCCTTGGAACTTTGCTCTCGGTTTCACTTTTCAGCAGTTCCGCCATGATATGTTTAAGGATTTATTTTTTTTCCACAGAAGTCTTGAATCTAGGCTTTTTGAATTTTTCCATGTTTGGAATATTCTCGGCCATTGTTTATCTCCCTTTGTTCTCTTCTTTCATCTTTGATTTACCAGCGTGACATTGACCAGGTTCTTCACCATAGGTTTTAAGAAGAGGTTCCCATAGATTTTTTTTTAATAATTACTTTATTGTTGTTCAATTACAGTTACCTGCATCCTCTCCCCTCCCTTCCTCCCATCCCCTCCAACCCCACCTCTCTCCCCTGCCTCCCTCCTCCCCCTTGGTTCTGTCCATGTGTCCTCTATAGTGGTTCCTGAAATCTCTTCTCCCCATTGTCCCCTGCCCCCTCCCCCCTGGCTATTGTTAGACTTAAAACTGATTTTACTTTTACTATTGGCTTTCCATGCTTAGCTTTTCCCCCAAACCTTATTGAGGTATAATTGCATGCATTAAGTTTGTGCAACGTGCTTTCTAAGATGTACAATGTGATACATTAGCATACATACACATAGCAAAAGGGTTACAGTCAGGCTAACATGCATGACCTCACGGAGCATCTGTGTGTGTGGTGAAAACCTTTCAGATGCACTCTCTTAGCAAATGTCAAGTATGCAATGCAATATTATTAACTATAATGCAAGCTGTGAATTAGACTCCCAGAACACATTCATGTCACAACTAAGTTTGACATTTGATCAACATCTCCCATGCCCTTCACCCCCACTCTGCCCCGCCCCTGACAACTGCTGCTGCGTTCCCCGGTTCTATAAGTTGTCAGAAATGGACGTATCTACTTTATGTCCATTTATACATTTTACAATTTATAGTCATACATTTATAAATGTTCTAAATCATAAAGCAATTAGATAATCAACGGAGAAAAACAAGAAGATTGGTGAATAGTGTTGGGAAAATTAGCTCAAAATATAGGGAGAAATAAAGCAAGACTTCTTTCCCAAATTCCATCATATTTTATTCTTTTGCATACTTAAATAAATTAGAAAAAATATATAGCTTGCCAACACATTTTAAATGTTTAAATATTTTAAATGTTATTTTAAATGTTTTTGCATGAAGTTTAAATACTTAAAAATAGTGTAATTTCTGAAGCATTATAAACATTTCATTTTAAATGGAAATTGTTATATCACTTTTCCTAAAGATATTGATTAATATAAGTAATATTGTTTATTTAATATCTACTCTTATGCAATTAGAAAGTTTTTCTTTATTACTAATTATTAATGCTTATTGGAGTATTACTGACAATTATTGGAACAACTCACAAGTTGCATGTTAAAAATCAAATAGTGATCTGTTATTAAACATATTTTTAATGATCTCTCACCAATAACTTGATTTGATCATCCTTCAACTTTCTTGAAAGCAAATAATTAGAAACCATTTCACATACAAGCTATTCATTAAAGTCATTTACTTTTACAACTTCTGGGGCAGCTATCTAATTAGGGTCGTTCACATTTTTTTGATGAATAACACTATATATACGTGACTGTATAGCTTCACGAGTGCATAAATGATAGATAAGTGATAAGTTCCCATTTTCTTCCATGGTTATGATCTCAGCACTGAATCAGCAAATGCAGAACCATTGCTTCCAGGGAAACACAGGACCCTGGTCAGTTGAGGGAAAACTCCACATTTCCCTCAACAGATCTCTCTTAAACCTTATTTTATGTGTGCTTCCATTTAAAGAAACCTTATTTAACATCCATTTCTTAATAAAACCAATTACATTGCCTTTGAGTGATGAAAGCTGGGGTTTGGAAGGCCATTTGCATTACAGAGGCTTGTTTGCCAGTGTGCTTATGGGGCAGGCCAGTCTGCTCAGCGTTGAAACCTGCTCTTCTACATAATCCTTTTTCTGTGTAACACTTAACAGTTATTTCAAAATATTCTCCTGCAGCTTCTTGATCTAAAGTGATGACCACACCTGTGAGGCTGGCATTTTTCAGGCTTTTGAAACATGAAAGCCAGCTAATACCAGCAAGAAAGTGTGTGACGTTTTCCTGACCCTGGGTTAGGTGACGATGGAAGGTTTTTGCTTCCGGCCTCGCCACGATGCCGTCTACTGTACTTCATCAGTGTGATCTCAGGATCCACAACTGCAGTCTCCTTTTCATAGGTTCCTCACACCTTGTAGATGCTACTGTAGCAGTGTCTGAAGTGGCCTTATGCACGGATCGGCGAAATTCCTCTTCCTTTCTCTGGATGTACTATATTAGTCATTCACCAACGTTGAACTTCTGGCCAACAGCGCTGTGACTCACACCCGAATGGAAACCCAGTATGCTACAGCTGAGAAGTCAGGGCTCAGAGAGGTTCAGTCACTATTCTAAGGTCACATAGTGAGTAGGCGGGGGAGCTACAGACCAGACCAAAATCCACTGTATAATAATGCAAGGAGTTTTATTTATAATTACAGTTTCATAATTTAACATTACTAATAAAGTCGTATTAGATAACATGTTTCATATTATATGTATGATATATATTATATGTTATACATGTATTATGCATTATTATTTCAACATTAACAATAGCGTTTAAAGGTGTTTGAAGTTGCCTTATGACAGCGTATCCTTAACGCATATGTTTATATAAATATGCAGTACACATACGGTGTGCACTATGTACATGTTCTTATTTGTTATACATACTGTATTCTCTGTGAGGCACATCATGGCCTCCTGGCTCTTAGGAACATTGGGATGCACTGATTGCTGGGGACATTGATAGCATGATAGCTGGGGACATTTTAATCCATGGAGCCACCAACAGAAAGGATCGACTTGTGAATATCCTGGCACTTGATCTACTCCAAGGACACTGGTGTGCAGTATGAGAGCTGCAAAGGAAGGCTGAGCATCAGCTTGTTCAGCCTCCGCCGGGAACATGCTCATCAAGTGATTCAGAACTTTGATGGTCTGCACGTGTCCACAAATTACCATGAAGCAAGCAAACTCTGAGTTTGAGGTCACAGATTACAAATTTGGCTAGTAAACCAGTTTGTACATGTGGAATCCATGAAGAATGAACCGAGAGAGAGAGAGAAAAGGAGAAGGAGAAGGAGGAGAGTGGGATTATTTGTGCAGATTAATGTCTAGAAATTTGTTAAGTAAATTTGGTGGCAGGAAAGAATTTCATAGTGTTTTGGTTTTTTTTTCAAATTAATTTGTGACTCTGTCCTTTAGGGTTTATATATTTAACAACAGGCTTATCATTAGCTGGGGTGAAATAGATTTTAAAATTTTTATCATAGTTGCTGAGTTCACTCTACAATTTATCAGCATTTAGACTATACCAACACAGGTTAGACTACTCCAGATTGAGGAAGGGAATAAAGCTAAACCAAAAGAATGATACAGTCTCATAAAGTCATAGATAAAATTAGTCATATTCTTTGCATCTTAGTCCAATTTTTTTTTTTAAATTGGAGGAGGAAGAGAATGAGTGAGGAATAAAGAAGGAAGCAAGTACAAAGGAAGAAAGAACAGAAGGATGGGGGAGAAGGAGATAAATGGGTGGTTGGAAAGGAACAGGCAGATACTTGTCTGAATATTTCGCAGAGGCCAAGAGATGTTATGGCGAAAGTGCCGTGCTGTGTGATTTCATTCTGTCTCCCTCTTAGTTACGCTCCCATTCATTCTCTCAGCTGTTTATTTAACAACCAAGGAAGTAGCTGGTACGTTTGTGGGTGTAAAATTTTTGGAAAATGAATGTTTTTTCTTAAGACAAATGCTAACGATTACCAAGATAGATGAATTGACACAGAGTACAAGTTGTATTTCACACCATGTCCAGTTCGCCAATAATTCACACCAAATATCCTCGTTCTTGTGAAACGTGTTATAATAGCACTGTTTTACAGCTGGGACACCGAGGCTCAGACAGGTTTGGGTAAAGATCAAAGGTCACATTGCAAGTTAAGTGAGAAGCTCTAGACCACAGCTAATTCCATTCTAAAAAATTCAATGAGTTTTATTTATATTTATAACTATAGTTTAATAATTTAACATGTCCGTACTACTGATTGAGTCATATAAGATGACATACTGTTTAAGAATGGTTTATGGGCAGGGCACTCTGATTTAATAGTTTCGTAAATGCCCGTACTGCCCATGTAAGTTTGGGAGTGTGACTATTCATTCCATTCCACATTAGAGAAAATGGGCACCTAAAGAACTTAGGCAATTTGCTCAAGTTTGCACAACCATCAAGTGATGGAACTTCAGTCACATTCAGTCTCATTCATCTTCAAAACTTAAAAACTGTAATGTGTGCTTTCCACAAAACTATGAAGACTGGGTCCCCAACATTTCCAAATATGGGGTGCATCTTCTCTGTGTCTCTAAGCCCTGTATGACTTTCCCATTCTTGACCATTTTCAGAAGTCCTTAGGTTACCTAATATGGGCACGTTTTAAAGAAGCAAAGTGCCTGGATTTTCTTCTTTTAGATATTAGTTTTGAATGAGAATATTAGTGTAAATATTTTGTTAATTATATTTTAGACCTCTATGGAAATGGAACCAGCAAAAATATTTGAAGTGAAAAATTGAAAAATATACAACAGATCTTTGAATATTACAGCATTTAAGAGATATATAAGATGATTAAAATAAAGTGTGATCACACCTTTTCCAATTTTTATTATGTCAAAAAATTTATTTACTAGCTTTAAAAAATGCTTTTCGCTGATTATTTTCACCTCTTTCATTTTATTAGTTCACTAAACAAAACAAATGTTAAGGGAAAATTTATAATACTGAGGGCAGATGAAGCAATGGAAAAAATCTGCTAAGGAACTTTTTGATTTATGACAAGTATTTTCATCTAACTGTGACACATAGTTAAGAAATATGAAGACATAATAGAACACACTTCATTTATTTTTTTCATTTTCCCAAGAAAACAGTTGCCAAAAATTTTACTAGCATTTTAGATTAACATGCTATTTGTTTTATATTTTATAGGCATTGAGAAGAGATGGCAAAGTAAATTATAGAAGCCACCTGCAAAGCAATGAACATAAGTTAGGAGTAAAATATCACCATGATTATAACGAGGGATGTTTTGTAATTACACAGCGAGCAACAACTGCATCACTATCTTCTTGTCTGGTTGTCATAACCATTCTTTTCGAAGTTGCATTAATAAGAGCATCAGAAAAGAACACCGGTGGCTCTTTGGAATATCCAACATCTTTTGCTTAAGGATTATGCAAATCAGTTCTTCAAGCCTCATTAAAAGATAATATTTCAGCCGCACACTGAAAATTTCCAGTTAAAATTTACATCAGCAAAGCATGAAGCTAGTAGGTGGCACCTTCCTGGTTTATTGTGCATGCTGACACACTAAATAGTCTCTCTACATCGCGTAGTTTTTATATATCAACTATCTAGGTCATTCTCTCTTCCTTTATTATGATATATGCATACATATATTTTAATATATATGGAAGAATATTTCCATGTACATTTCATGTCTATTTTGAGAAAGATTATAAAATTTTCAGGATAGGATCTGAATCCTCAATATAACGTGTATTAGAACTGTGGATATGAATATGAGAGCTTCTCTCAATGTTGGAAAAGTCAGGATTTGGGAAAAGTTAGAGAATTAAGAAGATCTTTGTAAACCTAGTGCCCTTTGTTTTCCTTCTTACCTGTGTGTGAAGCAAAGAAAAATTGCTACTAACCAAAATGTTTAAAGATTGAATGGAGTTCTCATAGCGTCTTGATCTATTCATGCATGCCTATAATAACTGGCTTTGCCAAATTGTTACAAATTGGGGAGCAAATTAATAGACACATTAACAAATTTAAAATACCCTTTATATGATTTTAGAGAAATCCTGGAAATTATGGCTAAATCAGAGCAATGTTAAGAAATGACAAAATTAAACTCTTAGATGTCTGCATACTTTTAAACAAGACACTATTTTCTTTGAGAACAAAATCAAATTTTACGAAGTGATCTTGGGTTACAATTCATAATGGAAGCAGTGGTCTTCAAAGACAAAGCTGAGAAAGGATTTAGTTCATCAGAAAACCCCCAAATTCTCTCTCACTTGATGCTTGCAGTATGTCTTCCATTCCTACTTATTTATAAAGAATTGACTTGCTTCATAAATATAAAATTATGTTCAGGTGGAATATATCTTCATATGCATAAACAAATACACTTGGAAACACTGAAGATTGTTCTCGTTTACTCTTTCATTTGCTTTTTTTTCTTAGTTTTTTCTTCCAGTGGCGTTCACCCTCCCTGTACCCTCTTCCACCTCCACCCATCTCCCTCCCCCAACAATTACCACACTGTCGTCTGTGCCCGTGAGTTCTTTCTATTTTTCTTTTCTGTTTTGCTCAGTCCCTCTACTCTTCAACTCCCCTCCCCCCATAGCTGTCATTCTTCTCTCTATCTACGAGTCTGGCTCTATTTTGCTTGTTAGTTCAGCTTGTTCATTAGAGTCCATCTATGACTTCAATCATATGGTACTTATCTTTCATCAACTGGCTTATTGCACTTAGAATAATGTCCAGGGCCATCCACTCTGTCACAAAGAGTAAAATTTTCTCCCTTTTTACTGCTTAGTAGTATTCTATTGTGTAAATGTGCCATAGGTGTTTTATCCACTCATCTACTGATGGATCATTTGATTCTTTTTCTTTTTTTAAAAATTATATTTTATTGATTATGCTATTATAGTTGTCTTTATTTCCCCCTCTCCACCTATCACTCCCCACTCCCTCAGGCAATCCCCCCACCATTGTTCATGTTCACAGGTCAAGTGTATAAGTTCTTTGGCTACTCCATGTCCTATACTGTATTTGACATCTCCATGGGCTATTCTGTAACTACCAATTTGTACTGCTTAAGCCCCTCACCTCTTCACCCCCTCCCCTCTGACAACCACCAAAATGCTCTGGGTATTCATGATTCTGTCTCTGTTCTGATTTGCTTAGTCTTTTTTTCAGATTCTATTATTGATAGCTTTGTATTTTTTGCCATTTTATTGTTCATAGTTTTCATCTTCTTTACAGCAATGCCTTTGAATTGAGTGGCAGATCAAAGGGTGCTATGTTGCCATGGCAACCATTTCCTGGTCTTGACCCTGTTTTTGGAACAGGTTATGTTAACTTTGTGGTGTGGACCGTTGGAGCTGTATTAGGGAGCTAGCGCTCACCCAAGCTGACCACGCTCATATTCCATTGCTGTGTGAATGTCTATCTTTCCTGTTTGTCAGAAACGACTTTCGTTCTCCGGAACTTTCCAGTGATGAGTTATACTTTCCAAAAGTGCACTCGGGCTATGATTTATTTTGAAGGGATTCTCATTAAGTTGTGCACTGCTGTATTGAAACACACGATGATGCTAAACTCGCTGACACAACTATTTTTTCATATTACTCTTTAAGTTGGTGGATTTTCTGTGAATGTTAAATCAAAGACGAGAGCTCACTCTTCATCATCTGCATAGAGATGAAGATGTTGCATATATTCATATTTCTGCCCACACTGCCAAATATATATATATATATAGAGACAGAAAATATTCTAAGGAAATGTTTAATATAAAGGTGCCATTTTTATACTATAGGTAGGCTATTTTAAAATTTACTTATAGTAATAAACATCTCCATGCAAACTCAGTAAGTTCTGTGTAAATTGAATATGACTGACTAAGTTAATAATATATAAAATAAATTTTACAATATCAAATTTGAATGCCATAGTTATTGTTAAGGATGTGGTTTAATAATGTATCTCACAGTTTAGATTCTTTAGAAAATACACTGAAATAATTCATATCTGTATTTAGCCTAACTTCCCATTGGCTCATAAGAAATTGCTTCCAATTTGAAATAAGTGCCTTGTTTAAATATTTTTTAATGATACCAGTTTATTAATTTGTCTTTTAAAAATGATACCAGTACATTAATTTTTATTTTTCTAAGACTTCGCTTATGGAATGTTTGGGCAATGTATCTTTAACAGTAAATTTTAATATGTTTTTGGTTCTTTTTTGAAAACACTTGACAAGAATAAACATAAAAAATGTCATTGTAAAACATAATACGTTGTGATGTAGCCTGCTGTGTCAGGGTCAGAGTGAGAGTGAAACACCGAATAGAAATGCTCTTGAAAGCTGTCTTCAAAAATTATGTTACAAAAGGGTCTCCATCTTCTATCATGTTGATCTATCAAAAACACTTTTACTCTGAATTGCTGTTATCAGTAACTGATCAAACTTTTGTGGATATAAAAGCTTCCGTGCATTTACATAACGGAATACTACTCAGCTATAAAAAAAGAAGGGAATCCTACATTTTGCAACAGCATGGATGGATCTGGAGAGCATTATGCTGAGTCAACTAAGCCAGTTGGAGAAAGACGAGTACCATATGATTTCACTTATATGTGGAATCTAATGAACAAAATAAACCAACAAAGTAAAGACAGACTCAAGGACACAGAGAACAGACTGACAGCTGTCAGAGGGGTAGGGGTTGTGGGGTGGATGAAAAAGATGAAGGGATTAAGCAAAGAAAAAAAAAGGGAAACTCATGGACACAGACAACAGTGTGGTGGTTAGCAGAGTGAAGAGGGGTAGGGGAGGTAGGAGAGGGTAAAAGGGGAATAAATGATGATGGACGGAGACTTGACTTAGGTGGTAAACACGATATACAGATGACGTATTGTAGAATTGTATACCTGAAAACTGTATAATTTTATTAACCAATGCCACCCCCCAAAATTCCATAAAAATAAATTTAAAAATTTCCTATTTGTGTTAGATAGTAGAAAAGTAGGAGCTAAGTATATACTCCACTCCTCGCTAAAGTTGAAATAATTCTTTTAGATATTATTTCCCTATTCTTTAGTTTTTTTATATACTTATTTTAATATTATTATTCATATTGTATAAAAAGTGGATGAAAGTATTTTAGGGAATATATCAGGATATATATATATATAACCGAAAATACACAGACACGACACTAACTTTGGTCTCACAATGGATTTTCCTCTGACACTTCTTGAGCGCAGCTCTCTGTGGAACACAGACTGGAATGCAGCATTGCATGTCTTCAGACGATGTTCCTCATTCACGTGTCCAATGTTAAATGAGATGGTCATCTTATTAAATAATGTAAGCATCATGAAGCCAGGAACTTAGTATTATTCATAAATACATTCCCTGGGCCTACAGAGGTTACTCTTCATTGGCAATGAAGACTCATTGAATAACAATTCATTGTATCACTTTTTCTGAGAATTATCAAATACAAACACTTCAGTTGTGAAATGCACCCCTATCAAAAACTGCTTGTGGGGAGTGTGACTCAGGGTCTGAGATTGCTTGAAAGTGACCTTCTAGGTATTAACTTTTATTGATGAGTTGAGTAAGTTTGGTTCTAGCATTCACATACTAATATTAGGCCATAGACTCGTATAGCACCAGCAGCAAAACGACACTGACACCACCAGGTGACCAGTGTATGCGGCAGGGGGACAGCGGAGAGAGAGAAGAGGAAGCCTGAGAACAGCCATATGCACACCTCGGTCACGGTCACGGCCCAGGGAAGACGTCTGTGGACTGGGAGAGATGTGTGATGGTTTCAGAAACCTCCTCCAATGACTGTGACAGAGTTACATCTGAATACGTAGCTTTCCTGAAGGAGATTCATCCTGAAACTAAACTGGCCGTAAAAAAGCTCTCTCTTTACGGAATGGCACTGTAGGTTCTATGCTCTGTCTTATGACCAACTACTACTAACACTTTTCTAGTCTTACACAAGCTGATATTCATGACTAATTAGTAATATTTACCCTCTTCTAATACTAACCACATCTTCTCATACTTAATATCAGACTTTTCAATTTCTGATAATCACTTAAATGTAAAATAAAATTTGTCGAGGTTTATTTTTTTTCATTTACACTTTTCTGGTTACTAATGGGGTTGAATACCTAATTGTATGTTTATCAGTCATTTGTACTACCATTCTGTAAAATTCTAGTCCTTTGCGTTTATTTCATTGACTAATTGTTTTTAATCATTTAGCAGGATTTCCTCAAAACTAGGCATAGAGACATTTTTCTGTTAAAAAAATATTCTCTTCCACTTTGTAGCCTGTCTTATCTTTGTAGCGTCTTTTGAAGAACAGCAGCTCTCAGTTTAAATGTAGAGTCCTTCAGATTTCCCCTGTATGGTTCCCAGTATTTGTGTGTTGTTTCAACAGTGTTCCCTACCCCAAGCTCACTACGAAACTCTACTGTTCAGTAATGTATTCAGTTAATTATAAATACTATTGCTTTGTCACAACCTTACCTCTATCACACATCAAGGAGCTGTAAGTGTGACTCTGAGCTGTGAGCCAGGGAAAATACATCATTTTATTACTTTCTTTAAAAGGTTCTTTAGGTATTCTTTGGCATGAATACATTTAAAATTTTAGAAATACCATCTCAAGTTACAAAATAAAAACCAAACCAAACAAAAACAGTGACAAAAATACCCATTGTGGTTTGTTTGAATATTTAAATTATGGAGGAAAATGTAAATGTTTTTTATATTGAATCTTTAACAAAGTAAATGTGATATATTTTCTTTATATGTAGGTGATATTTAATGTTTCTCAATGTAACTATATAAAGTTTTTGCATATATTTTGTTAAATATATTTCCGGACACTTTATATTGATTTTAAATCTTATTAATTTTATTTCCTAGATATTTGTAATTGTGCTTACAAATGCCACTTTATCTACATTGATTTCAGCAATTGCTAATCAGTTTTATTATATTTTATTGCATATCACTTTGGATTTATTATATAAATTTAAGTTTTAAAAATAATTGTAGTAGAAAAGTATACTTCACTAACAACCAGAAATGGTTAAAATGAATTTTTTAAAAGATTTTATTTATTTATTTTCAGAGAGAGGAGAAGGGAGGGAGAAAGAGCAATGTATGGTTGCCTCTCACATGGCCCTCACTGGGGACCTGGCCCACAACCCAGGCATGTGCCCCAACTGGGAATCGAACCGGGACCCTCTGGTTCCCAGCCCGCGCTCAATCCGCTGAGCTACACCAGCCGGGCTAAAATGAATTTTAAGAGAGTGCTAGAAACACCTTTTGCCAAAAAATTATGTAAATAAAATAAAGCAATTCCTTGGAGGATACAAACTGTGAAAACTATGACTCAAGAAAAAATAAAAAACAAAATAGACTTATAACAGGCAAATATATTAATAATTTTAAAACTTCCCATAAAGAAAAGCCGAGCCTTCACTCATGTATTCTACCAAATATTTAAAGAAAAATTAATGCCAAACCTCCATAAACTGCTACAAAAATATAATAGGAACACTTTTCAACTTATTGTATGAGGCTAGTGATATCCTGATTCCAAAAAGAGATTAAGGCATCACAAGCAAACTACAATATATTTTATGATACAGACACAGAAATACTCAACAAATTACTATAACACCAAAGCCAATGTGACAAAGTTGGATTTATACCAGAAATGCAAGATACGTTTTAACATTAAATAATCTATTAATGTAATACATTATACTAATAAAATAAAGGACAAAAAATTCCTGCACAATAATTTCAATAAATGCAGGAAAAACATCTGACAAAGTCTAATACATGTTCATGATTAAATTACTCAACAAACTAGGAACAGAGTATCTTCCTCAAACTAATAAAGAGTTTCTATTGAAAACTCACAGGTGACATTTTTTAATGATGAAAGACAATGTACTTCCAAAAAATTAGAGTACTATTTAGCACTAATAACAAGGGTTGTCAAACCACGAGAAAACATGAAGAAAACAAATGCATATGTATCACTCACTGAAAAGAGCCACGCCGAAGAGATTACAAACTGTTTGCTTCCAACTACACGATGTTCTAGCAAAGGTGTGACTGGAGACGTAAAAAGACCAGTGTTTGCCTGGGCCAGGCCGAGCATGGACGGGGAGGGATGAAAAGCAGAGCACAGAGGACGTTAAGGCAGTGCAAGTACCTGGTACCATTCTGAAGAATGGTATATCCGTCAAAATGCACAGAATGCACCGCGCCGAGAAGGACCCTAATGTAAAGTGCAGATTGTCACGTCGATGCTGTGTACATGCGTGTTCATCAACTGGAGCAAAGGTACCGTTCTCTTGGGGGTTGTTAATCATGGAGCAGGCTATGCATGTGTGGGGGCAGGTGTGGGGGGAAGCTCTGTATCGTCCCCTTAACTGCCCTAAAGAGTTGTTTTAATTAAAAAAAAAAATGGAGGTGTTATATGCCCTCCTTTAAAACTGGACACATTATTTTTATTGGCTTATCAGGATGCCTAGGGCCTATAGTGCCATCTATTCAGGACACACTTGAAGTTCATACAAGGCCCTTCCAAATAGCATGGCATTTATTCCATGGAACCCAAGAGAGTTATTTGTTTAATTTGTATATTTCTAATGAATATAATGGCCAACTGTAACCATAATGTTCTTCATGAAATAGATATGAAACAATTCCAAATCACCCACTTCATGGTATTTTTTAAACTCTCTTGAGGTTACATACATTGCTGATTGTGCCTGACTTTGGAGATATGTGTATATTATTGGCTGATATGTATCATTATGATTTTGTGATAGGAGAAGATTGACAGTCTTGTTACAAAAATAATTGGGCGATAATGCCTGATGCCTATTTCTGCCTAGGCAAACTGTGAGAAAAGCAAACAAACTGGTAACTACCGTCTGTACAGATGGGTAATGCCTACTATACACGTGTCAATTTCAAACATCCTTTCCGTGAAAATATTCTCTCACCCAATTGCAAGTGAGGATGTTGGAATTCAGACTTTAATTTATTACTGCTAAATATTATATTATTTTTTCATTTTAAATAACAATTTAAAAATCTTATATAACTTACATGATGTTATAATTGTGTCCACCTGGAAAAGAAAAAAAGTGTCTAATAAATGTCTAAGAGTTTGTAAGTCATAAAACCGGGAAATCTCAAAATTGTTTTTAAAGTATTTGTACCAATTTTTAAATTACCTTATTTTTCTAAATCATTATGCCTTGGACCAAACATTATTACTAAAGGTTTGCTAAGTATCTGCCAGAATACATTAATTGATATTTTATTTAATAATTATTTTCAAATATATATAAATACTATTATTTAAAATATACCTTTGACAAACTTTGCAAGTCTGTATTTCAAGTAATGAGTTGAATGCATTTCAGAATATTATTTATGGTTTTAAATAACTTGCTTTACAATATATTGAACAATTATACAACATATTCCTACAATATTTTGCTAAAAGGTTGACTCTAAAAAACATATTTTGCCACAAATTGTGCTATCAAAATTCAATATGTGTGCCTATTTATTTGTAACATTGGAACTTAAAGGACAAGAATGATTTGCAGTATAATATGCTAATATTCACCTTTTCAGGTAGTTGTAATTTTGCAGAAAAAAAGGGTAAAATTTAGGGTTAACTTAGTCTATTCTCAGCAATATTTTATATTGAATATGACTGATAAAGATTTCTACATTTAAGAGAATATTTTATAAACATACAATAAATTTCATACAACAAGAACATTTCTTTCTTCCTGCCGCATAGCATTCCATCCTGTAAATGTACAGTACTTTTTGATCCACTTATTTACTGATGGGCACCTAGGTTGCTTCCAACTCTTGGTATTATAAATTGTGCTGCTATGAACATGGGGTGCATAGGTTCTTTTGGATTGGTGTTTCAGGGCTCCCAGCATTGAGATTGTTGGGTCAAAAGGCAGTTCCATTTTTACTTTTCTGAGGAAATTCCATACTGTTTACCACAGTGGCTACGCTGGTGTGTATTCCCACCAATAGTGCACTAGGGTTCCTTTTTCTCCACAACCTCACTCTTACCTGTTTGTTTATTTGTTTATGATGGCCATTCTCACTGGTATAAAGTGGTATCTCATTGTGGTTTTAATTTGTATCTCTCTGATGGCTAGTAATGCTGAGCATCCTTTCATATGTTTCTGGACTTTCCATATGTCCTCCTTGAAGTGTCTGTTCAGGTCTTTTGCCCATTTTTTAATTGGGTTGTTTATCTTCCTAGAGTGGAGCATGTGAGTTCTTTATATATTTTGGAGATCAAATCCTTGTCCAACATATCATTTGCAAATATATACTTTCCATACGGTTGGTTCCCTATTCATTTTGCTGATATTTCCTGTAGCCATGTAGAAGTTTTTTATTTTGATGAAGTCCCATGTGTTTATTCTTTCCTTTATGTCCTTTGCTCTAGGGGACATATGGATGAAAATATTGCTGCGTAGAATTTCCTGTAGGACTTTTATGGTGCTGTGATTTACATTTAAGTATTTTATCCATCTTCATGGAACATAGATTGGGAAAGAGATATGTAACTATGCATACAGAGAGAGCTGGCAAACAGATGGCTTTTTTTTTCTCTCTAAATCATCTCCCTGGCTAAATGAAAGTGGCCTCCACAAATACATTTTTGCCAGTTTCACATGTGTTTTAGCATTTGGTACCTTCAATAAAATGCATTAAACATGAGTAGAAGAAATGAGGAACAGTGTACAAACTTGTAACTAAATACCACTTTCTTATTTGTGAGATCTTGTTGTGTCCCAACTGATTAGATGCAGTTTAGAATTAAGAAGGAATTATGCCCAAAATATTTACCACAGTTTCCAAGAGCAAACTTGGATCTTCAAGCACTTAACCATTTTCTTATAAGTATAAAATAGATGAATTTAGCTTATGCATGTCAATATAAAACTTGAGTATTGATACTGCCCACCCACTACTCACAGATTTGTGAAAGTACTTTTATTGGCATATGTAAATATAAAACATTAAAAAAACCCTAATGTGCAGTTTTCAATATGGAGAAGCATGAAATAATTTTAATATTTCAACATCATTAATAAATATAAGATATACTAAAGTTTTACAAGTATACTTAGTATTTAAATATGAAATACATAGATAAACTAGTTATTGTATGCACACTTACTCACACTTTCACTGAATTGTAAGAAAGGCAAAACACAGTAGTGGTGAACCGTAAAACAAGTTGTTAGAAAATATCAAAATGGCAGCACCAAAAATTCGAAAAGAAAAAATTAGAACCACCTGGAACACACTAGAACATTCTAACTTGTATCTAAAGGGGGGCCCTAAGGGAAAAAAGAGGAAGAGCTTGTATATTAGGAGATAAGGGTCAAAACATTTCTAAACCTGATAAAAACGACGACCCTGAATTCAAAGATCTGTGAGCACGCTAGGCAGAAGAAATATAAAGACCCCCCCCCCCACACACACAGACTGTTGATAACAAAAGAAAAGGCGCAAGCTCAACGGGTGTGGCAAAAAAATGCCTATTACCTGCTGGCCAAACTAAGGGCTGACCTCTGAAAAATGGGGAGCAGAACACAGTGCAAAGTCACCCGAATGAAATGTGATTCCAGTCTGGACACGAAACCATGGTGACTTTGTCCAGATTGATATTTAGCAAGATGAAGGAAAAGGAAACAATCCGGAATAGATTTTTGAGGTCTTAACACATTTCATATCACGTAGAAATCCCTAAGACATACACCAGGGACCCCAAGATATTGGGCAAACTGCACGTTAATTCAATCATCTCGTGACGCGGTCCTTAACAGATGACACGCGAAACATGAGAAAACTCGTGAGCGGTACGAAAAGTGTTAATAAACAGGACCCGATGGATTAAATGTTGGAGGGAAAGAGTAAAATCAAATAATATACAAAGTAGGTTTTCCCTGTGTTGTTTTTGTTGTCGTCAAATTGCTGATTCCAATTAAAGACCTGGGTAATTCTAGGCAGAATGTGTGGGGGGGAAACTGTCACTTATGTTTATTTATATTGAGTTCGAAAGGCATTTTTGACATCAGACATATAGAGATATAAACAGATATGTAGATACAGTGTCATTTTAGCACCTAGGGAGAATTACAGAGAATGTAATATTAGTATGGTGGTCAGATTGATTTCGCTGAAGTGATGTTTCTGTAGATCCAGTGATTTTCTCCTCTGTAATAGAATTACACTCACGCTCTTGCCTTGTAGCTCTGAAGTGCCTCCTACTGTGGAGAGTGTATGTTCTTTGGCCTCAAGCATGTTGGCCTGCCATGTAATTTGCTTTCGTTAATGCATCGTGTCGTTGTCCGTAAGTCTGCTAAGGTAGAAATGTGGTTTTGTGGTTTGCTTTGTCTTTTTGCTCTCTGTCACAAGAAAGATGCACCTTGGGGAGTGGCTGGTGTTGGAATAAGGGGTAGATGTAGAGTGGACCCAGCAGCCCAGATGCAAGCAGAGCTGAATTTGGTCAATGCTCTCCACACTGTAGATGAATGCCCAGGCCCATACACTCATAAACAGAAATGTCCACCTTGTAATTATGAGCTATTCGAGCTGACCTCTTGGGTTCAACAGCGTAGTTCTCCCTAGGATGGACTGAATGGTGCAGTTTATTCAGAAGTGTGTATTCATTGATATCTGCAACACAAACAATATTCTAAGTACATTTCAGTTTGTAGATATATTTCCTGTGAACCTTTGTGGAAAAGCAATTGATGGTATATATGTATCTTTGTACTTTGCAGCAGACAAACTAGGATGTATTTTGTAGGATTTATACCTATGCATTTATTTTTTGTGATACAATTGTAAATGGTACCATTAAAATTCAACTTCCAACTTTTTAGTTCAAACTACTATTTTTTTGATATATTTTCCTTATGTCCTGGAGGGCTTGTTAAACTCATTCATTTGTTACAGTAGGTTTTTCTAGATCCTGTGGGATTTTATGTAAAAATAATTATGTCTGAGAATAGAGGTTTTTTAATTTCCTTTTTTCAGTGTGTACATCTTTTCATTTCATATTCTTGTTGCATTATGAGATTTTTAAAATTTAGTGAGAACATTTTTTTGCCAAAATGTTATGCCTCGTCAAAACTTTTCCTGATCTGAAATAAACACTTCTATCTTCAATGTTTATTTTTCAACTGAATTCAAGTATCATTCATAAAATATCCAACATTTCACCTTTTAATGGATGAACTTCCCAAAGACTCACTTAAATTCGATGAGTCGGATGGAAAAATGTTGGAGTATCTTACCTAACTGAATCTTTAAATTATTTTGCTCTTGGAACCAGAGACTTAAAAGCTATGATCTCAATTTTTATGAATCACAACAAAACTTAGAATTGCAAATGAGTTCAATTAATTACAATGAAGCAGTTGATCTATATAAAAAGTTATACTTCACAGAGCAATACACATCTAAGTACTCATTTCTTAAATAAATACTGATGCTTCCTCAGTAATTTTTTAAAAATTTTCATGTAGTTAGTAATATCTCTAGGTCCTCTATGTGGATTGTAAATGCTGAAAAATATTTTGTGAAACTTTGTATTGGATATCAATATTGTAGATGAAAAATCAAAATTTTTAATTAAAATGCATCTTTAATATTTAACACATTGCTCAAAAGAGATTTATTGCATAACTAAACAATAAGTAGTATCAACACTATACAATGCAGCAAATAAAAATCCTAATAGATGGTGGGTTCAGACTGCTCTCTATCCCAGCCCTGCCCCTAGACTCTGGCAAGAAAGGTACTTGCCTTGAACCCTATAGATTAATTAGCTGATCCTTCCACCCTAGTCACCGTTCTGAGTCTCCTCTGGGCACACATGTCTCATAGGATGAGGTGCTTGTAGGGACCATTGGACATCACCCCTCAAATACCACTCCTCAGATACGAGATGAACATACAGACAGAATCTTTTCAAGTTGTTTTTATGATCATGCCACCTAGTCTGTGAAAAGTAAGCAGGTACATGATCACAGTTCAACTTCAAGGGAGTCACTTTATTGCTTTTACATTTCCCTAAAGAAAGATGATCATGTTCAGAGTTTACTTTTATTTATTAATATTACTGTTATTACTACTATTATTATTTGACTGTGTGTATGTGTCTGTTTGTCTTTTCTCTGGTGGCTGACTGGAAGCTGATTGAGGAAATTCGTGTGAGTGATCCATCTGTGCCTCATCCCGACAACAGCAGCCTAAATATCAACGAAACATGAATCCAAGATTTTCAAAAGCCCGGGCATTAGAACATATGTTATGTGTCCCTGACTATTCCTTCTCATTTTATCTTAAGACACTGTCTTCTATCATTGATGACAGATATTGGAAAGACAAGCTGTATTATCTCCAAAACTGATTTTATTTTTATTCATAATTAATACACATTTAATAAAAATTCATGAGTTCCTTGTTTTAGAAATCCAGCATGTTCCCTTGTGTTGAACTGTTTTGTATTCTTTATTCCTCCAAATGCGCTGCATTTTCAGATGTAGACATGGAAATACATATACAACTCTAACTGGTAGGAAAATAACACAGTTGTGTCTGTTTGCATGTAAATTACTGCTATTATGAGCTATGGTGCTTCCTGAAATTGTAAAGTAACATGTGGGTTATAATTTTAGTAGATACCAACTCTTGCTGCCTCTGAGTATTCATTAAAGACACCAACTATTTATTTGAAAGATATGGCTTTTTACTTACAAATATGGCATCTTGGCAAGCATATCTGACAGCATGTAAATATTTATTAGGGAACTAGTTACCTGAACCACCCTGTTAAAATAAGCCTACATTTCGGTGTGCTTAAGGCTTATTTAAAAACTACAGAGATATCAGAAATGGCTTAGTTCTGCCACACACAGGGTATTGAGAATTGTCAGTAAATCAACCATCTCTGACCAGCTCCATGAAAATAATTTTCCTTTTTATACAACAGTATTTTTAATGGTGAATTTTAATTTATATTGCTATCAGTAGAGCATCTTAATTCTAAACACAAGATTCTATAAAGGTACAAAGTGCTAATTGCCATACATCCCTGCCTATAAATCTGCACTTAGGCTTGGCGATCACATTTGTTTTGAAGCCCTTATGCCTTGATGACCTCCAGGACAAAGCATTATTTCTGGTGCTTCATTGAAAGAATAATAAATGATTTCAATAATTTTATCATACTAATTATAAAAATTAATCAGAAACATAATTTCCTGATTTCATTAAACATGTAAGGTTCTATTAGTTATTTATTTGTGGGAATTTCCATTTAGATTTTGCCTTAAACTATAAAAAATATAATAAATGATAGTGGTTTTAAATGTCATATATTATTTATATGGCAGAGGCAATAAAAATACAGATTCTGTAATGGTCATGCTTTCAGAAATGGATCAAGTTAAATAATGTCTGAAATGTAAAGGATGGATAATTTAGAAGTGTAAAATGTGTTATAAAAATAGAAATTTACTAAAAACTCTCCTGAAAAAGAATATTCTTCAAAAACATGATTTGATTAACAATTATCTTTCTAATCAGATAAGAATAAGACAGACACATGCCAAGCCAAATAATGAAGCCTCTTAAAAATCAGTAGAAAGTTGCCCAGAGCAATCTTCCCGTCTCTGCCTGCCCTTGATGGCTTTCCCAGCGACTCCCTGGGAAGGATGTGTGGCCCCCGCGGGGTGCCACCACCCTTCATGATCATAATCCACTGAACCAGGAGGGTCCTCTTGGTCCAAATGCGGCCAATAACTCTCTCTCTCTCAAAGGACCTTTGAAGTCGGACGCTAGAACACTGGGCCAGCTTATGGCAAATGGTAGATGATGGTGGGGTGTGACCTGAGGCAAGGGGAGTGCTTCCGGAGCAGCCGTGATGGAGTATGAAAGTGAAGAGACTGTGGACAAGGGGGGAAGCCAGGTGTCCCAGAGAGTTCGGAAGGACTGAGGGAGCTGCTGGAGTCCCAAATCTGGTTCAACCGGACTTCCCTTTAAGTGAGTGTGCTTTGTTCCCCCTCCAAATTAAACTTGTTCGAGTGGCTTCTTTTCCTTCAAACCAGTGATTATTGATTGCAATTTTTCTTTACCTCACTAAGTTTAATCATTCTTCTACCATAGCTTCAGCATCTATTTGATTTTGGCACATCCCTTATAAGTTCATTTAAATTAAGATAGTGTTGTCACTGATAAGGAAGTTCATGTATTACATGTATTAGAAATGCATCTATTCTAATACCTTCATTCACAAGTGAATGTGAAAAATAGAGGATATTTAAGGCATTACACCAGATCATAAAAATAAGTGGCAAAATGATTGGAACTAAACCTGAAATGGGAGTAAGTATCAAGAAACTTGAATAACACTCTGAGTTTTGCAGCAAATTATTTAGAAATTTTTAATTTATAAACAGATTCCCTGATTATAATATGTAAACTCCTATGAGTGTTTTTCAATTATATCATCATTCTATGACATACAGGCAACTGCTTTGCAATCATTTAATTTTTTTCAGTTGGCACCTATGTGGTCTTCTTGGTGAGCTAGTAAATGTTTAACAACTGGCTCTTTTAAAAATATATGTATATACATACATAATGTTAGTGTAAATTTTATTACTATGCAGCATTTGTAGCACATATTTTCAATTAATAATAATAACATGCAATATTCTTGTCATTTTCATATAGCCAATTGATTCTTACAGAATGCTCTTGTCGATTTTTGCTGAACTTTTGTACCAGAAACACTGACTGTGGTTACAACTGATGAATAGCTGTCACTCAGACATGTTATTTGATATCTCATTGAAATGAATGAGTGTGAAAGAAGAGAAACAATGAAGATGTATGCCGATAATACGCTCCTTCAACAGTGAAACGAATCACTTTTTCTCTTGAATAAGAATAGTAGTTTTCAAAAACTAAATGGCTTTGTCCCCAAATTTTTGCGCTAGCCTCAAGGTAATGGCTACAGACACACCGCACTTCTCCACTCAATCCACATTAGTAACATTTCTGCATCACTTTCTGTGGTTCACCCAATTTCTGTTTTGTTTTGCTGGAACAATTACTCAAGGCCTGATTTGTAGATTTCCTAACTGCTGTGATAAAAATAGCCCCATTATGGCGGATCTCCAGCTGTGTGGCATTATCGAAGGCGACTTTTAGAAGAGGCACGCAACAGCGTTGAGATGACATCACACTCCCACAACGGACATGAATAACCTCCAAAGCACAAGTGAAAGGGAAATGATTACAGAATGAGTTTTGAGTATTTCTTAGTTTTGGGTTGAATGTAATTTAGTTGTAATTTTATATAATTTAATTTTAAAATTATGTGCATGTAACTTATTTACACAATTTTTAGCGATGGGCTCTCATGAGCCCTAGGGGCTGGCTCCAGCACCCTCTGGGACTCATGTCTGATAAATCATGCTTATAAAGTGACACTTAAATGTTTTAAGAAACATATGCGTATATGATATGGGCAGGATTGTTGAGCAGAGTATTTAACTGGTAGGAGTGTGGCTGTAGCCTGCATTCGTGCAATCTCTGTGTGGTGTAACCAGCCAACTCTGAGCTCTGGATGTGAGGGTTTTAGATGTGTCAGGAAGAGGGCCTGCGACTTGGAAACAATGTGGACGTAAGTAAGGACTTGGAGGAAGGGGTAAGGAGTATTCTAAGATGCTTACAGTGGAAAGTGTGAATTGGGGAATATACCCTAGAGATCGGAGAACTTGGGTTCAGGCGTTGCGTGGAAGACATTGCAGTTGGTGAAGATTTTAATCAGTTCTTGTAGTGTTTGGAGTCGAAGAAGCAAATGTGAATGAACGGTGCCTATGTCCTCGAAGAACTTAGAGCTGAAGCTAGCCTAGGGAACTCTGTACTTCAGCAAACAAAATCTAGCACCTCTGGCTACAGGCCCAACTGACCTATGAACAATGGGCTGTGGGAGGAAGGGGTGATGGGTAATTAAATTTCAGAGAGATGATGGGAGATTTCACCTGATGAACAGATTTTTTAAATGGGTGATGGATAAGTTTGACCAGAGAAGAGGATTTTAGCATCATTAAAAGCAAATTGCAAAAGTAGAAAATGTGCAAAGGGAGAGGGTTTCAAAGAAGTTTAATGGGGCAGAAAAATAAAGGTTACATGGTTAGTGGCTGGATATTTAAGCAGAAAATAGGAGTCAAACTGTGAAGGGCTAAGGACTTGGGACTCATTCTGTGGAAAAGAGGTTGTGCCTTGTTAAAAACTGAAGCAATTTGGCTTCTTAAAATAGTAAGTTGATGGCCATGTGTGGGAAGATACCGATGTCAAGAAGGCTGCTGCAAGCATCTAAATGACAGCCGATCAGAACGAGGACAGGGGCAGGCAGGAAGAGGGGGCGCCATTGAACAGAAATGCTCCAACTACACCTGCACTGATGACAAACTTTCCGTTGGGAATGAGAAAGAGTGAAATGGACACTTGGATGTCTAAGGGACTAGGTCAATGCTCAGGGCACATAGAAATCATGGAAAATGGGGACAGTGAGAGGGAAGTAACACTTTCTGCTTCCATTTCTGGAGCTCTAGGTGCTACCTGGACAGAAAGGTAGAAACTGGGTCTTGAATCGTGGAGCTAGATGAGGTGACAGCATAGGTATGAGGGTAATTTCAGTTCAAGCCACGGGGAAACTGTCACAGGAGGTGGACTGTGCCTTTCAATTTATCACCAGGTCCTCAATGACCATGGACGAGACTCCCGCGAGCCGTGAGGGAAACTGGGTACTAAGAATGTGAAATGTGAGTGGGGGCTGTGGAAGTGGGAACCCCGAGTCCCTTTCAAATTGGTGGTGAAAAGAGAGAAGAAGACAAGGAGTTTAATGAACAGACAATGTCACCTCCCTCCGTGTGGCAGACCTGTCTGTCTCCAGTCCTTCGTGGACCCACCGGTGACAACATTTTTGCATAGTAACTGTCACCACATGCTGTATTTTATGTAATGATTCTGACAGCCCCTTCTGAGATGACACATGAACATGAAGACAGTGCATTAAAACAAATATATTCAGAAATGATAAATTATTAATCTACGGTTTCTTTTGAGCACCTTAATCCACTGAAGGTGATGTCGATACTAGTATTCTTTTAATTGTGTGAGCATGTGGCAACCCTGGGGGAGACAGCGGCCAGTTAAATGAGCGGAAGGAAGAACAGCTCGTTTGTAGAAATTCTCAGGTGGTGGAGAGAAGACGCATGAAGTAATAACACCAAAGTTAAATGGCTATAATCTTGACAAAGATCTTTTTATCTGTTGAGAAGCATGGGAGCCGCACACAAAGACACAGAGCTCCACCCCCAAACTTCTCAGGTGCAGATGGATTCCTAAGACAAATTGTCCAGTTTAGGCACACAGATGGGTTCATGGTGCCCCCGGAACACATCAAATACATGTTTGAGGAACTACACACTTGCTCAAAGATTGATCCTATTTTCAATTTGATAGTTTTAATGAAAAGGATTTAATAAGAGGAAAACATTCAGGTTGAATCTTTTGGAATTCTGAATGTTATAAAGAGTGTGTCTGGCTTTAAGACTTTTGATAGGAAACTAGACACTTGTAACTGTCCCGAATCATATCATGCAAATCGCCTGAGAGCTGTCCATAGAGACCGTTCACGGTGCTGCTGAGTGTTTCAGTGTGCTGTCGCTCCAGCGTCTTTTATACTCCTAGCACTGCGGTGGAAACTGACTTAATTAATTTTAATTAATAATGTACAAAAGCACTAAGAATTCAGGGAGAGTGTATATTTGCAGTTCTCCAAATTGTAAATGTGAAAATGGTTCTAAAGGCTGTTTATGTGTATTTTATATTTTATTTTTTATTTGTTGGCTTTGAGAGAGAGATCAATTTGTTGTCCCACTTATCCATGCATTCACAGGTTGCTGCCTCTTTGTGCCCTGACCAGGGATGGAACCCATGACCTTGGTGTACAGGGAGGAGGCACTAACCGACTGAGCTGCCCCGCTAAGGCTCTTTTATTTTTACTACATTTTATTCATTTTAGTTCTTTAGTTTATCTCTAAATAATATTTTTATTGAGATTCGTGTGTTTCCTCTCTTACACATTTACAAAAAATCATGTCTCTTGGTGTCCCAATTTACCTAAAAATGACATTTTCAAACAAGACATAAAATGTACTAAAATGCATGATGAACAGAGAGCAACAAAGCCAGACAGACATGCACATGCCTTGTAGCAGGCTAGATTTATTCACTCACAAAATAACTCTCTGTTTTAAAATGTGCCTAGGGCTTATTGATTATTTTATAGATCAGACTGAGTGATGGCATGGCGGGGTCAATGCCATCGACTGCACGGTCTCTGGTTCCCGGCGGAGGGGGAAGGCATGTTACTCAGGGCCACCCGAGGACCCCCAAGAACAGGAGGGAGACAGGAGTGCGGAGGAGACTGTGCTGGGAGCCATTTCGCCTGAGCGGTGGGAAGCTGGGAGGTGAGGATGTTCGTGCTGCCGGGCAGGAAGTGAAACTCGGGACATCGGGGTGTGTGGTTTGAGAGTTTCGCTTGCCCACGAGCACACAGGGATGGTGTGAATGTGAGGGAGCAACTCTGGCCTTTGTTTGCCCTGTGCTTTCAAGACGCCGAAAGGTCAATTACAGAATTCAAGAACGATTGTTGCACTCTCTCACCAGCTCCACGCTCCCTGGACTTCTAATTTGTCCATTAAAATCATAGCTTGTTAGCAGTGCAGTGATTATTAAAACCACAGGGGGACCAAGTGATACATATAGATACACACCCGCAATTTTATCTTTCATCCACTTTGGGGACCCCTTGTGAATTTTCAGAACGGTGATGAGCCATCATTGGTTCCCTGCAATGATGGTAGTTAAGTGAAATAAAAACATCCTTACTGTATTTATAGCACATAGAGAGCCATTTAGGTAGTCATTATTGAAAACTAAATATTTTATCGAGTGCTCCAGCCATTGGAGGCGGTCAGACATGAATCAAACGTATGTATGTTTTTCTTCGAAGTTTAAAATCTACATAGTTTTAGCAAAGTGCATGCTCAATGAGATAACGGGAAATCAGAGTAAACTGGGAATATGTTGTTGAAGCGTAAGCTTGCCTTTATCAGGCTGATCAGAGTGTAAATTGTAAAAGTCGAGGGGAATGGAGAACCCTGGTCTTCATCAGTCTGTCTCTGTCCTCTGAAGTGATCAGGGTAGTGAGGACCAGCTGGAGGGGCTGGGGAGAGGGCTTTGCAGAGGTCTTGGTACGCATTTGAGCAGTGTCGCTGCTACAGTGCAGGGAAACTGAGATGCCCACAAGGCAAAAGAATAGGACGTAGGAAGATAGATGCCAGTGCTAGGCAGCAAATTAAACCTCAACCTCCAGGAGTTCAAGAGCAGGCATTATTTTCACTGAAAGGACTGGAACTCACTTATTCTACATGTGAGACTCCGGGCAGCAGAAAAAATTCCAGATGAAATATCCTTTTGTAAATGTGGCTGCTAATGTGTTGCCAGGCTTTGTATCTATATATATAAAGTTTGAATGTATATATATTTGGACATGCAACTGAGTGGAAAGGAAGTCAAGGACCAACACAAAACTAAATATCTAAACTTATATGATCTAGTTTGGGGACGGAGAGCTAGAAAATCAATGAGCTTTTCCGTAGTGTGCCGAGGGATAAATATGTGTCAGACCGTTTGTGTCGTCATGATTACAATCATTCCCCGTCATTTCCTGCCCCATTCTCTGGAAGAGGATTCTGCGTCAGCTGCTTGCTACGCATCCGCAGTGCCTGCTGCTGGAGAAGAGGGAACTTAACTTCCATAGGCTGTTGACTTGGCCATGGGGTTTCTCTTGGTGAATGATGTCACAGTCGTGACTTCCAAACAAAAGCAGTGAGAGCCACTGTAGATGTTATCCAACTGTATGCTTTGCTGTTTGTTTTTAATCTGCCACAAAACAGCATGTCACAATGTGGAGTAAATTTTTCATCCTGATGAAAAAAAAGTGGAACCAGAGCAAAGCTCTCAATAATTTCACCAACATTAGAGGAACAGGCATTGGCTTTTGTAAGCCACTGATTTTTTTTTGGGGGGGGAGGGCGGGGCGTGTTAACATTGCCAAGCTGAATAGTTCAGAAATTGTTCCAGAAGAAGAAACATTGCTACATTAAAAAAAAAATATATGTGCTCTTGGCTTCACAGCTGTGCTATGGGCCTGCAGTAAAGTATAATTGGAGGATGGAAAACGGCAACCTGTTTTATGTAGTGATGGAATTTTACATGCTAATGAAATTGGTGATGATGTTTCCTACAATAACAGTTAAGCCAGATAGTGTACCTAAGCAACTAGTGTCTTTTGGCAAAAGAAGTCATAAAACTATATCAAGTGCGCCTTGTTAATTAGCTGGATTTGACAAGAACAAAGATGAGATCAGATGAGAATTCAATAGTTAGCAGAGAGTAAAAGAAGAATGAGACAACCAAGACAACATCCTGCAGGGTGCAAAACTCAGTGGTTTCTAATAGGCAACCGATACCCTGCGAAACTGGGAAGTGCTCTGAATAACTAGGACGATTAAATAATAAACCTAGAGCAAAGACCAAATTAAGGCAAATGTCACTTTGCTCTTGGTTAAAACATCTGAATAGATTATGGTGGCTGCAAATAAATCATTTCAGTTGAACAAACATGTCACCAAAAACAGATGAAGTGTTTCATCACTGTAAAGTTGGATAAAGTCCAGGTAACCTCAGGTAAGGGGACACAGAAGAAGGGGTCTGTCTCAGAAAGAACAGTGCTGGTGCCAGTCTGCATCTGGAAATGCTGGAATAAAATAGATGAAAATAAAGTTATTAAATACGAGAAGTTGCCTTTCAAAAAAACAAAAACTGCCAATACGAATTAAAAGAGATTGTGGCTATTTGAGCTATAAAACAGTTTCTGGGGCTGGCAAGTTCTACAACCAATAAGCAAGCCACCAACAAAGGTGGATTCTCCAAAGCTCTCTTCAGATATGAGCAAGATTAAGCATAATAAGGAAGAATTGTCCAGAGGGGAGAACCTAGAGCTACTCAGAAGAACACATTCAGGAGCTTCTAGGAATTAAAATCAGGTCATAATCCAGAAACATGTTTTATGTTCCTTGAAGCATCTGGCCAGTAGAATTCCAGAATTACTAAAGGCCATTACCATATGTCACTCGTTTATCCTGTTTCTGAATAGCAGTGTTGATTATAGATGTCTGGTTCCTATTCTGATCGGATTTTAGACACACTTTCCTTGGACATGGAAAAAAGAGAAGCAAATCTCTGTGACTAAGAGGGTGGACATTGCTCTTTGTATTTATTATTCTTGCTTGTTTTCCTCTGCCCATTAAGTGGATTTTATATCACTATGTTGCCAAGCAACTAACTGCAAAGCCTTCCTATGGAAGAAATGCACGTCTTTCCCGCATGGACATGAACTTGGACACTTGACTTATTAAGATCAGTTCAGGGCCTCCATTATCTCGTGGTCTTGCCAGCGTTCTTGCTCTTTCTCTTCCAGAAGAATACCATAGCTCATGTGGGGAGCAGCCTCTGCAGACAGGATCATGCAATGAAAACAAAAGGTGGAATGGAAGTGGGGTTGCTACAAACTCAATGTGCACGTGTGACGAGAGCAAGAAATAAACCTGTGTAGACAGTTTGGTTGTTTGTTACTGCAGCGAAGATGACAAACCAGTATAAAAAATCAACTGTTAGCTTTGAGGTACACTGCTGATTATATGAGGTAGAAAAGACTATTCTTTGAAGCATGAAAAGAATTCACAGATTAGTTGTTCATTTTGAATTTATAGGCTTTCAGGCAGTCTCCAAAATAAAAATAGAAAATATTTGACATGGATGAGTTGGAATGAACAGACTCTTCTAGACAAAGCGGGGCTCAAGTTAGCCTCAGTTTGTGAAAAATAACCCTGTTTATGCTCCACAGGCGTCCCTGCTGGACAGGGCTTTTGTCTCATAGTTAATGAACACATTTCTGAAATACTGGGTTGGAATCCCAGACAATACACTAATAATGTTAAATAGAGCAGAAATGGAGCCTATGGTAGGTGCACAGGTGCAACTGGGTAGTGAGCCACTCTCCTTAGTAAACGCTCTGTAACTGCCCACAGTGCTTGCTGAAAGACAAAGACATATTTCGTTACAGAATATTTATGACTTACCTTTCAATTAGAAAACTCATTCATCCTTCTTTACACATTTTACAGATATGCTTCCTATAAGTTAAATATTTATATTTCTCTACCCTAATTTGTAATCAGTGGCCTGTTTTGAAATAACAAGGCTTTATAGTTGCCCTGTATTTTTACATATTATGGAGTGTGACCCCACTGCACCCCGGAGTAGGAGGATGAAGACATGTTTTTTCAGCTTCCCAGAATGAGAACCTGAGGCTCATAAAGACGATAGTACTTTCCAAAGTTCACATGACCAATAAAAATTGGAAATGGCCCTGACTGCTGTGACTCATTGGGTTGGGGGTCATCCCGCAAAGTCAGGTGTTTCCAGTTTGATTCCCAGTTCAGGGCACATGCCTGGGTTGCAGCTTCGGTCCCTGATTGTGCTGCATACGAGAGGCGACCAATGGATGTTTTCCTCTCACCTTGATGTTTCTCTTCCTCTCTTTCTCCCTCCCTTCCCCTCTCTTTAAAAAAATAATAAAATCTTTAAAAAAAGATTTGGAAATGAAGGTAGGTAACCATAGCCAGACTTCAAAACCAGTGCTTTCCTTATTTTTACTATTTTTTTCTCATACAAAATCAAGTTCCTTCTGTGAATAATTTTTTTCTTACCATATCTGTCATTAATCTCATACTTTCTGTGTTTCTGTTTTTCCTTCCTTCTTTTCTTCCCTTCCTCCCTTCAAATGATAATCTTCCTCTCCATCCCAGGCCCTGGGATGCTTGCTAAATAAACACAATGGATACAAACGCCCCTGGTTTTCAGGAAACTCAACAGCATGGGGATGGACTCAGTGTCACCTGCAGCGCATCAGGCTGTGGGAGGGGCGGGTACAGGACCCACAGCATACGTGGTACTTGAGGCGAGCTTTGAGAGTGATGCCGCCAATCCGTATTGAAATAGGATATGAAAGTAAATGGGGCAAGGATAATGCAGCGCAGGTCAAAGGAGCAGCAGGTGAAAACCAAAGCGATCCCCCCAAATGTGCCATGTTCTGTGTTCGGCACACAGTTATGTGGCTTAAATATGCACTGGAGAGAAAGTAGGCACGGTGAGAGGTTAGAATGTAAGTGGAGATGGAACGGGGTCTGCAGACCTTTGGGGTTTGTTCTGAAGGGAAGAGGGAACATTTAAATGATTAGATCGCTGAAAGATTAAAGATCAAATCATTAACATCAGAATTTCTTCACAGGAGCCATGTTGGTCTGGTAAAATGGGCCACTTGGGGAGGGGTGCAGGTCTCGGACATACAGTCCCCTGGATTGGCAGGGGCCCTATTTATAAATGCCCAGCCCTGTTGTGTGTGGGTTTGTTTTCTTTAGAACAATACTTTGTCTTAGCAATAGAAATATTTTATACTATAAATTGTCCATTAGTAAGTAAACGAAATTATCTATAGTAAATGCTGAGCCAAGCTTAAAAGATTTTTAAGTGATTTTAAACAGTTTGAATGTCATCAAATCATTTTATATTTTATACAGAATTTATGCTATTTTCATAGTTATATTGGTCTATGTCATCTTTTTTTCCTGATAAAAGGCCCAGCTGAGCCAGCCCCCATGGTTGTCTGAGATAAGCAGTGCTCGAGAGGCCAAACTGTATTCCGAATTTTTAAGCCCAGTAGATGCCCTTATCCATGAAAGATACTTTCTAAGACCCCCAGTGAACGACTAGAACCAGATACAGTATTTATGCTATGTTTTTTCCTATGCATACATATGATAAAGTTTAATTTATAAATTAGGCACAGTAATACATTAACAACAATAATAATAAATTTGACAATTATAAAAAAAGTATTGTGATAAAAGTTATGTCACTGTGGCTTCTTTCTCAAAATATCCTATTTAACAGACAGAAGATTCCTTCTTACTGTAAATCTTAGGAACCTCAGCGTATAATTTTTTTTTCTTTCCTTGACTGAGAACTTTCACATTTTCACTTAAAGGAAGCACTCTGTGACTTCCCTTTTGCGCATCTGAATGGCCAGTATCCCTACCCTTCTGCTTTGGAGCCTGTTCAAGAGTAAAATGAGGACTGCGTGAACACGAGTTCTGAAATACTTGGGCAGTCGATCTGATCAACCAGTTGGCTTCCTAAGTGACTAACAGGCACGGGGTGTCTACAGAGTGGAGATGCTGAACAGAGAGGGGATTCAGGCCCCGGGTGGGACACGATGGGGCATTATGAGATTCCATCACGTTACTCAAATGGTATGCAATTTAACACTCAAGCATTGTTTATTTCTGGAGTTTTCCACTTTATATGTAGACTGTGGTTGACCATGGGCAACTGAAACTGTCCAAAATGTCACTGTGGATAAGGGGAGGACTACTGTATTATCTTTTTGCCTAACAGTTTATTCTGCTTCTGTCTTAGCCTGTGTTTGAGCATTGTTTTTATCAACTTGGAACCAAGTGGTATTTCCTGGGGGAAACAGAAAGCCTTCCATTCACACACATTAATTATTAATATTTCTCATTTGCTAATACAAACACACCGACCCCTATGTACCACATGCAATCTTCAACATGGGGTTTGCCACAAAGTGGCAGTTTAAAGACAGATGATGCAGCTGATGCAATGTACTATTTTACTTTGGTAGCTCCTGGGAGGAAAGTGGTACATTAGTAAAATATGCCTTTCCTTGAAACATGTGCATCTAGAAGGAGAACTCTCTGAAAGCTGGTGTGGAATGGTGGTTAAAGATATTTAGCAAATATGTGGGTATATACAAATTAATGGTCCTAATAAAATTGTAAAATGCATACTTCCACATAGCTTAGATTCAAAAAGAAACATCCATATTAAGAGTACAGTGAAGAATAGAAATAGGAAACCTCTGTTTGCAGTGAAGATTGTGATGTGGAGGACTGGGTAAAGAGCAAGGCGCAAGAGTATTTTTAACATTTTGGAGGGAAATTTGGGACAACTATAATTGAACAACAATTTAAAAAATTATTTCACATGAATGATGTAGACACATCTCCATAATCCTGATAAATATAAATAAGTGGTATAGTTGCTAAGGTTTTGGTAGGAGCATACCCATGCACCATTTGGAAAAAAGACACTGACATGCTTATTCAATCCACAGGGGGAACCTGGTGAAACAGACGGATATTTGTAGTGCCACACACATCAGCGGTAGAATTCCACTTTAATTCCAATTCACCATTATAATAATAGAATTGCCATGAACACCTAGCAACTTTTCAGGGAAGCAATTAGACCAAAGAGCATCTGAAACTCATGATTTCTTAAGAGGAGGGAATGTTACTCTAAGAAAACCATTTCCACATTATTTGCTATTCACCTGAAGCCTAGCAGCTGCTTCCTAGCTCTTGGCTGGCCTGCTTTTTGTAGTCCGCCTCATTGACAGAAATAAATAGCAGCGTGATGTAGCTCCTTATGAAACCTGAGCACTTCTTTTCCATAATACTCGCTTTTCAGGCCAATGTGAATGGGCTGAAAAATGTACTTGATACTCAGTTACACATAGCTGAGGAGCGATGTGACTAGCAGCAAATCACAACATGTGACAAAATAAACAACGCTAAACAAAATAGTGGAAAGATAAGACCTACAACTCTCCCAGAAATATATCACTGCATTTGTCCATCAACTTTCTTAATCTATCCAGGAGTTGCTAAGTTGCATCTAGAAATAAAACCTAAGAGTAACCGCTAGATAAATACAATCCATTTCTCTATAACGTTTCTTGCATTCAAAAGCACCTACAAATCATAAAAGGTGCTTGGTAATTTTTATTTGTTCTCTTTTTTATATATTTTATAACATTGCAATACTTCTTACAGCTTAAAAATTCCTGCGTTTTATATCACTATGTGTCTGGTCACTCAAGTTGATAGACATGTCCCAATGCAGATTTTTTCCCAATGGGCAGAATAAAGATGGAAATAAAAATCTACCTACCAGAAGAATTGACTCTTAATGAAAAAGAGAGTAAAAAAAAAAGCTCTCTGCCTTTAGTGCTGTTAGTTGGCTGATAAATCATAGATCAAAATCCTTTCTATAAAATATTGAAGGAAAACCTTTTTAGGCTGAGATTGATGCATTCATGATTTGTGCATACTAAAGACTATTTGAATCTAAAGTAAATTCAGAAAGCTATTCCTGGATATAGGCAATTTTTTTTCAATGGGTAGAATAAGAATAGAAATAAAAATCTATCTACCAGAAGAAAAAAAAAAAAAAAACAAAACACCGTCTTTGCCCTTAGTGCTGTTAGTTGACTGATAAATCATAGATCAAATCCTTTCTATAAAATACTGAAGGAAAACCTCTTCAGGCTGAGCCTGGCGCTTTAATGAGTTGTGCGTTCTAAAGACTATTTGAATCTAAAGTCAATTCAGAAAGTTACTCCTGCACCTGAATTTCTCTGAGCCCAGGGCCACGTGCTCTGCAGGGTGATAATCTTGAATGTGTGTGTGTGTGTGTGTGTGTGTGTGTGTGTGTGTGTGTAGAGAGGAGGAGAAAGACAGATTGCATATCAATTTCTCCAGGAAAATAGGTATTGTACTTATTGTGTGTGTTTATGTATTTTTTAATAAAGATTAAACATGAAGGGACCAAAATAACAGATTCTAGAATGTGAACCAACGTTAGTTTTAAAAGATTATCTGTTTTATAATGTGATGATTACTAAGCAAACAAAAAACATTTCAACTTAATGTTCATAAAATCTATTCAGAGCTAAAAAAACACTGCCAGGTGAATTCTTTTATGTGTGTTAGGTTTTTGGAAGCTATTCTTTTGGTTGTATATATTTATTTTTTGTCCCACTATTTTTCCTTTCTTTTCTTTATTTATTCAGTGCCAAATTAACCAATAGATAGCCTGGATAATTCGAAAACATACAAACAAATTCAACAGGTTATACACAGCAAACTCAACTTGATAAAATATGATAGTCTTATCTAACTCTCAGAATTCTCCTATGCATACATACCACAGGCGAATCCTTGTCTGACCTTCCTTTTTTTCCCCAAAGTTTGTTAAATTTACTTCCCTTTTCAGATTTCCCATTTCTTCCTCTAAGCTGCTTGCTAAAATCAACAGGTATGGCCTGGGGAAAGAGAGTCACAGGTGCCAAACTTGTAACTTGGGGTGAACCTCACTTGGACCTTGGCATCACACAGTTCTTTACTTCCTGCTTCACTTCCTCCTGGATCCCTTCAAAGAAGTGTTTTGTAATATTTTTCAACTCTACTGCTTAACTTTAGAAAAAGGATGGCACCAAATTTCCTAATCTGCCATCCTGGAGAAAATAAACAATTCGAGCCCCATTTTCCATAACTGCTTGGATGTCAGGCTCCAGGATTCACGTCAGCAGCCCAGTTATATCTCCTGGATCATTTTAGAACGCACTCCTGCAGAAATCAGGTTCTCACACAGACACAGACCCCATCGCACGCTGATGGCATTGGCTCACACTTAGCATCTTTGATTTCTTCGTTTTTGTTCCCAAACAGAATTTCCCATTGTTATGGACGCTTCACCATGCCCCCGTTTCACTGTGTTCATATTGAGAGAGGACTTGCCCGTGTCCGCTGAGGGCGTCATGGGCCATGAGCTTTGGAATTTTAGTTTCCGCAGCAGAAAGTCAGCCTTTCGTTGCTGCCAGTGTGCGAGTGTATTCTGTCATTGTATGTAAATTCTTTTGCAGTCCTGCCCTAGATCATCTGTTTTTCTTCACTTTTTATGTTTTCATGTTCTGTTCAATTTAATTGGATCCTGGTGAATTTTCAACTCAACATGACTTTCTCAGTGGGACCTTTGGGCTCTTATGATAGAGGCGACAACTTGGAGCATAACATCATGAATGAAAAATAAATCAAAATTCGCTTCTGAACTGCATAATAGATAATTTCTAGAAATAGATTTTGTTCTGAGTAGCATATCATATTTTAGCTGGTTCTGCTTTGTATTTATCAATGACACTTGTTTTATTTTCCATTATATTTTTTCTTTTGCCAGTTAAGATTTCCCCCAGAGATTTATTAATTCATAGTCTTGTCTGCATTCTATACTTGCAGGATGATCCAATCCCTCTTCATATCTGTAAATTTTCATTTGCTTGAGGTGCACACTTCCTACCAAGTCCTCAACCACTTAAAGAACGAAATCTGCTGCTGTAACTCTGGTTTGTAGATGTGGCCTTTCCATCATGGCCTCATTTTAATCTGTTTGAAATATATGCATATTTAAATTAAATATGAATTCCAGCACACACTGTAACTGGGGTAGCAGCCTCTAGTCTAACCTTCCTAGTCTTACTTTGATCAGTCCTGTGCTCCTCAGCACGCACTGAAGCCCCCACAATCCCTGCCATTTCCTTCTCCCCAACACCGTGTTCACTCTGCATCCAGTATATTTCCAATTTATGCCACATTCAATATCTGAGGGAATGCAGAAAAGTGGGGACTTTGGGGCAGTATTTCTTCATAATCAAGATTAGCAAAAAAATTAGGAAGGGTTTTTTTGATGAGGGATACAAACTACCCATCTCTGAATTAAAAATTAGAGTCTCTAGATGTATGTACAGAGAGTCTTTAACCTCTTTTTCCAGGAACTCTTTTCTATAAGAAGTAATCCTAGATAGACCATTGAGTAATAGTATTTGTGTGTTTTGAGTAAGAGCAGGATTTGCCACTCGAAAGTGTGCTTCTTTGTCATTGGAGTCATGACTGGCTATTTTTAAGAAATAGCAGGCATAGGAAAAGCTTGGAAAATTGAGTAGAAGGTACCTTTTGTAAGGGTGTTTCTGTCTCTGCACTGGGCACAGAAGAAGGACTGAGTCTCTGGAAACTCCCCTCAGTGGAAGGCCAGGGCGTAAATCTACATGACAACCACAGGGTCAGTCGCTGACTACGTTTCCCCAGAGCCTCCGGTAACTGGGCCCCCATCACTACCGTCTTCTTTCCTCTTTAGCTGGAGATGTGTGTTTAAGGTGGTGACCGAGCATCTTTAGGGTGTTACTCAGCTTTCCTGGACCTCTCCCACATGTAAAGGAGGCACACAAGCTATTAAACTTCTGCTTGCTTTTCTCCTATTCATCTGCCAAGAACTTGGAAGAGTAGAGGAGAAAGCATTTCCCCCTACTGTATAAATGCAGTTCATTTGCATTATAGCGTGTCAACATCTCTGAAAAATCAGACATTGCGTAGTGTTCCAGTTAAACTTTTTCGTAAAATAAATTTTCACCATTTTTTGATCATCTTTATAATGATCAAAATGACAACTTGGTAGATGCTCTGTCAATGACATGTGAACTTCATACCTCCCAGTAAAAATAAGACTTGTTGGGAGCACACTGTGCACACTTATCAAGGTCACTGCTTTCCAGGCATTTTCTCACTGCATTTCACCAGCCCTGCTGCTTAGGAAGTCTTCCTGCCTCCCTTCCCTTATGGGTGAGCTGAGGAAGCGGGCACTTGGTAAATTAGTGATAGTAAGTTAATATTAAGTTAATATTGAGTAATAAATTAAATTTTCTGGAACTAAGATTATAACAGTGGGGCTGTTTCCAATCTTATAGTCTATCATATAGAGATCTATAAATTTCTAGTGGAAATAATTAAAATATGTAGCAAGTGAATTAGCTGGTATTTCTTTGGTGTCAAGACTATTAGAGAAAACTGTGCTCAGCTGCAAATAATGGATACTTTTCCCATGGTCATTTTGGGTATAATATATGCAGATATATTTGAAATTATTTATTGATTCATAATAGGCATTATATTGATTTTTAAAATTAAAGTTAGTTTGAAAAATTAATATATAGCCATATGAATTAAAATTAAACTTTATAGTAACATTAAAATTATGAAAGCTGAATCATTATTCAGGGTACATATTCACTTTAGTCAAATTTTTAATATTATTTGTAATTTTAAAATAATGTGCTATTTTAAATATGCTATTTTAAAATTTTGGTATAAAATTGGCTGCAATCTCAAAGTTCTACTTTATTGCTATTAATTTAAAATTTATACATTTAAATGATTTTTATACCATAATATTTTATATGAGAAATCAGTTCATTGGGTGATGATTCTGCTAAGTGGAAGCAATTTTAAATTCTAATATGCAATATTAAATGGTGACCAGATTCTGACCTATAGCATGTCTCGAGTACTACCATATTTTAATTTCAATTACCTCTATTTGATAGATAAGTTTTATTAGTATATACATAAAATAAGTATATATGATTCTTTAGAATGTTTCACTAAATTAAGATGCTAAAACATTGTGGACCTTCTTTGTTTTATTCCATTCCAGTACATAATATATATTTTTTTCAGTAGGAAATTTTTTAATCATATTCTTTTTCATTACCATTTATCCCCCGTATGTCCCCCCCACTCTCCACAACCACCACACCGTTGTCCATGTCCATGGGTCCTTTCTCCTCTTTGCTTGATCTCTGACCCCTCCCCCCTCCCCCAAGAGCTGTCAGCCTGCTCTCCATCTATGAGTCTGTCTCTGCTTTGCTTGTCAGTTCAGTTTGTTCATTAGATTCTACCTATGAGTGAGATCATATGGTATTTGTCTTTCTCTGACTGACTTATCTCACTTAGTGTAATGTGCTCTAGGTCCATCTATGCTGTTGCAAAGGGTAAAAGTTTCCTCTTTTTCGTGGATGAGTAGTATTCCATTGTGTAAATGTGCCATAGTTGTTTTATCCACTCATCACTGATGGGCACTTGGGCTGTGTCCAAGTCTTGGCAATTGTAAATAATGCTGTGATAACATAAAGGGTGTTTATGTTCTTTTGAATTCGTGTTTTGGGTTCCTTCAGATATATTCCCAGAAGTGGGATCCCTAGGTCAAAAGGCAGATCCATTTTTAATTTTTTGCAGTATCTCCATACTGCTTTCCACAGTGTCTGCCCCAATCTGCCTTTCCACCAATAGTGCACAAGGGTTCCCCTTTCTCCACATCCTTGCCTACACTACTTGTTTGTTGATTTGTTGATGATGGCCATTCTGACAAGTGTGAGATGAGATCTCCTTGTTTTCCATCTACATATTCCTTTCACATTTCAACACTACAAATTGTAATTTTATAATTTTAACATGAAATCTTTTGTACCTTTTGAATTCTTATCATGTAATTTCTCTGGTGCCTTTCTTGGTCTATTAGGAATATGGTTCAATGTCATTCTACCTCCAAGTCATTATTTGAAAAACTTCAATCTGTTAAGATATTCCAAGGCTGGTCTGATAAAAGACTTCCAAACAATTTTTAACAAAATCTAATCATAATTTAGTGGACTTATTTAGGAAAAAAATCTACTACCCATACCCTAAAATTCATACAGAAATAAAAAGCCCTTATGATAGCCAAAACAATTTTTTTAAAGGATTTTATTTATTTATTTTTAGAGAGAGGGGAAGGGAGGAAGACAGAGAGGGAGAGAAACAGCAATGCATGGTTGCTCCTCACACGGCCCTCACTGGGGACCTGGCCTGCAACCCAGGCATGTGCCCTGACTGGGAATCGAACTGGGACCCTTTGGTTCCCAGCCCGTGCTCAATCCACTGAGCTACACCAGCCAGGGCGATAGCCAAAACAATTTTGAAAGAGAAGAAATGAAGTGGGATAATTTCAACTGCACAAAGTTGAGAGTTACATAGCTGTGGAAGTACAGTATTACAGTTGCCGGGAGATGGATATGAAATCAATAGAACAGATAGACATCTAGAAATAGGACTGTATAAATATGTCAAATTAATTTTTGACAAAGGACTAACACAAAATAAAGAGAGATAGACTTTTTCAATAGATGATAACGAAGCCATTGGGCACCTATGGGCAAAAAAATTGTAAAGAACCCCCCAAAACGCTATCAAAAGTCAAAATTGCCCATCACATTGACTTAAAAATAAAACCAAAAAGTATAACATTTCAAGAACAAAAGTAAAAATATTTTTAGAGCTTAGCACTAGACCAAGATTTCTTTTGACCAAAATTAAGACCCATAAAAATAATTAGTATATAGTGATCAAAATTGAAGAATTAAAAAAAAAAAAAACACTTAGTGAAAGACTGTTGAAAGGATTACAAAGCCAGATTACACAGTGCAAGTGAATATTTGCAAACCACATATCTGCTAGAGGAATTGTAGCTAAAATATGGAATGATTCTCCAAAGAACACTGTAACAACCCTTTATCAAATAATATATATGATGACAAATAAGTTCAACATCACTAGTCATTAGGAAAATGCCAATGAAAGCCACAGTGTGATATCACTCTACCCTTGTCAGAATCATTATTAGAGGTTAGGAATGGGGTGAGGGGTTAGTGCGGTTACCATGGAGACCAGGAGGGCACAGCTATGTGTGTGGTTGTAGTGAGGATTCTCAGAAGCTACTCACATGATAATAATGAATATTATACTTCGATGCTCACACACACAGACACACACACATGAGTGCAAGGATAAATGTGAGAATCTTATTAAGCTCTGCTGATTGAATCTATGTGAGTTTCCTGATTTTGATATTGTTGATATCAATTTTGATATTCTATAATTACACAAGATGTTAATGAAAGATACACGGGAGATCTCTTTGCATTTTTTTGCAACTTTCTGTGAGTATAATTATTTCTTAGTGAAAGACTAAAATCAGTTAACAGTCATGGCAAGAAATAATCTAATCTTTTTAGGACACTTAAGTTGTTTATAAGGAATATTACTCTTATCATTACACTTGTTCAGTGTAATGTCTTTTACTTGTAATATCACTGCTGAAGGAACCTCCCGTTTAACTCGATACAAAATAAACATTCACAACATTGTCAAATGTTTTGCTTTGATAGAAAAAAACTTCCAAAAGCTTTACATTACTTGCATGGATTGGATTTAGAAAGGGTCTTATTAGAAACATCATTGCTAATTTTTAAATGCGAAGCCTCTGATGACTGCGATATTTGAGCATTTGTGTTCTTCTGTGAATGGATCTAAGAGCTATGTTAACTTTTTGTATGTGCTCAAAAAAACCTTGTTTTTTAAAGTGAAATAAATTTATAAAAACAGTGATGCTTCACAACACAAAATGGTATTTGCTTTGGGAACAGGTTCTTGTAGTGGCTGCTGATACATGACCTGGATCCCATCTTTCAATTCTTTCGCTGATTTGCGTTTTCTGGTTTTCAAGCAGTGTTATCAGTGCTTAACTTTTTATTAAACAGACACTTTTGTCTTTTTTGAGGCCACTTCTTCCAAAAATGGGGTGTAAAATTAAAACATCTTTTCCAAACAGTACTATACATAGTAGATTTAAACAATGGAACACAGAGCAAACCACTTTAGCAAATGCATGCAGCCCATGCGCTAAAAATGATTTTCGCATTGTTAAATGGTTGAAAAAATATTAGAATAGTCTTTTGTGACACAGGAAAATTATATAAAATTCAAATTTATCATTCATGAATAAATAGATTTCCTTCTTCTCGTACCTGATCTTGTATGTTTTGCCAATAATAATTGTGTGGAAATGTGTTTTCTCCCTTGTTATACAAACACCTAAGTACGTAACACTCTAGGTCTTTCCTCTGGACCGGCACTGACTTAAAGACTTGCTCCCTGGCCCTGTCCGTAAAAAGCGTGCCCCCTCCTGCCCCCTAGCCCCGGCCTACAGCCTCTCCAGCCTGGGACTGTGGGCCGCTGCTTCCTGTCCCCATCATTCCACACAGTCACCCCACTCTCAGTTGTCGTTTGGCCCAGCCCAGCTGGTCCGCGGGTGCACGGGGGTCAGGAGGAACAGCTCCAACCAAGAGGAAGGCCACGCTCCTCGCTGCCTATGTTCAAGTACGTGTTTCCACGTCAGTGACTGCCCTGCCTGCTGCCCTCGAAAGGGAGAGATTACTTTGTCGCCTCTCTAAAGGACCAAGAGGGAAAGAGAGGTTATTCATTTTTATTTTTAATTTAACCACCTGCTTCAGGGGAGAATTTGATGTATGCGTCTCTGCCTCACACACTACTAAAGGAGATCACAGAAAAAGTCGGCAGCACAAAGTAGAGGTCTCCTGAAAGGTCTTTAATTTCATGAATGTTCCTTCGCTCACCTGATGGGTCACTTCCGTAAGCAGGTGCTCTCCCTGCCGATGCGTGGGGTTCACGTCCCCAGCTGCCGGGGACTCTGAAAGCGGGCCTTCCACAGTCGGTGCTCAGTGATCTCACCGAGAAACCAGATTCCATCTTGGCTCCACCGTTTCTTACTTTGTCTTTTGTCTTCCTGGTCAAAAGATGGTTGCTGTGCTTCCAGTGATGACTTCCATTTTCTAGAAGGAAGCATGTGGGGAAGCCAGCTGTGTCTTTCTGTGAGGCTGAGTCTCATGAGCGTTTAAATATGCTCGACTCAATCTTGTTAATAGAAGCTTTCCACCCGCTCTCTCTCCCGTGGCCTGGGCCTCGTGTCTGTGTCCACGGTGTCTGTCCTTTTTGTCAGAACTTGGGCATCCCACTCACCCGTCTTCCTGCTCTACTCTGATTTCCGCTTTCCACTCAGGCCCGAAACTGCTTCTACCTCGGTTACACCCGGAATCCTTCTTTCGGAAGCAAATGGATGTTTTGATTCTTAGTTTACCTGACCTTTCTATGTTGCATGGTTCTTTTTTCAAGCCCCCTCCCCACCTCATCTAGAACCAATGATATTTACATTAGTCTCCTTGGGCCACCATGAAAAAACATCACTGATTTGGTGGCTGAAACAGCAAACAAGTATTTTCTCTGTCCTAGGAGCTGGAAGATGGGGACGAAGGTGCTCACAACCTTGATTTTTGCAGATAGCTGCCTCTTGGCTGAGTCCCAGTGTGGCCGTTCTGTGGGTGTGCACCGAGAGAGCACTCCACACACACACACACACATACACACCAAAAGAGTGTGGGGAATTCTATCACTTACATAATGAGAAACTCTGGACAGAGCAGAGCAGCCTTCCCCCCAAACTCCTAAAATGGCTGGAAGAGCGAGGACAGGATTGGAACTGTGGTTAGGGTTGGGCTGGGGCCACAGTTGCCGCTCACACAGAGAGGCGTGTGAGCTTCAAATCTCCCACTGGCGCCAGATGCGTGAACATCTGGGCTTATCATCAGCGTGTCCAGGTGTGAGGCAGAAGGAGGAGAGGAGTGAGGCTGGAAAGCTGTCAGACATCAAAAACTGGACTCAGATTCTATTATTTTGTCATGTCGGGAGCTCAGCTGAGCAGAGGAAGCAGAGCTCAGCCATCAGGTGGGGGAGTAACCCATTGAAGCCACAAGCCAATGTGAGAGTTAAGCCTTTATAAGCAGGAGGCTAAACCTGGAGTCCGAGCAGCCTGCTGCATTGCCTGGGGGGAGGGGCACAGTGGTGGAGGGACAGGTGAATGAATGAGCGCAGGTGTGGGGTCACCTTACTGCTGGCTGAGCCCTGACCTTAAGGCAGTTTTATGAACCCTGGGGTGGAGGAGAGCTTGAGAGCTAAGGGGTAGGCCTGGGAAAGTATGGGGAACTGAGTCAGAGTGAGGAAAAGTGTCTTTAAGGATTCCCCCTCCTTCCCACGAAGAGGCCGCAGCACAGAGGCCTGCACAAGCCCTCTGCCCAAGGCCTCAGATAAAGAGAACTGGCAAAGTGGTATCAGAGATCAAAGTGTGTGATCGGGCCTCGGCCATAGGCTGGGCTGTGCATCTTCCTCCGGGAAGCCCCTCAGGTTTTCCTGTGGTCAGGCCAGAAAACCTTAGGGAGTATAACCACATGTCAGACCAAGGGTAAACACACCACATCTGACCACATGGTTACTTTCACTGGGCATGGCTTAATCTCACCAGTGATGTTATTTTTGAAATATCCTGACTGTTCATTTTAACTGATGACCCTTTCTTATGGTTATAGGTCAACATACTATCTATTGAAAATTGCCGCTCTTTAGTCATCTCTTCTTCTAACATGTTTTGAAGGCAGGTGAAAGTTGGTATTAACACACCGCAAAAAAACATTTTTAGCACTAAATTAATGCACAGTGAGAACATTGAGAACGTTCCTTTAGAATGAACTAGAAAGTAGTCTTAAACACACAGGCTTTCAAATTCCATAGACTTGACGCCAACTCTAAATGTCGAGTTTACTCTAAAAGCTCAATTTTATTATCTACAGAAACACTTCTTAAGAGTGTTACTTATGAAGATGAACTGAGACAAAACAGCAAACACTGTACCCTTTGGCATGGAGTCTAGCCAAATGAACAACTGACAAATGGGTCCATGTGCAACGCACACATCTCATCCCTATCCGTGGCTCTCAAGTCACTAAATCCTGTGAGAGGACTCCAGGCTGATTGGAGGGGTTGCCCACCCTCCTGGGGCTCTGTTTCTCTGTAAAAAAATTGAAAAGTCTCTTTCCCTTTTATGCTTTTTAGGCTTATTTTCATGCCTAAAATTATTTTAAAAGTTTAGAATGATGGCTGTAGCCTGGTGTCTCAGTTGGTTAAAGCATTGTCCTGATATAGCAAGGTTGCAGGTTTGATCCCTGGTCAGGGCACTTAGTCAGCCAGTGAGTGGGTGAGTAGGTGGAACAAGAACTTGACATTTCTCTACCTCCTTCTCTCTCTCTCTCAAATCAAGAAAAAAATTATTATAAGAAGCCTGGTGATTTTTTGTTGGCAGAGGGGGGGAGGGGAGGTTCAAAGAAGAAGTTTCTCTATGCATTCCTCTGTCAAGAAGGGGATTAAATTCAGGCTATATTGCGTTTTTGGTAAAATACCTTTCTCCCCGGTCGTTAGCATTCTTGGCACATCATTTCTGTGCCTGTCACCTAAGCTGTCCTGCTCACATGTTTGCTATGAGATGTGGGCACGAACCTTACAGACATAAAAAGGGGCATGAGGCAATAGGCATGGTCTTCTCCCCCTTTTGTGTTTATGATAATGTGGCCGCATTACAATGAGACACATGTTAATGTTATTTAATTGAACTCATTGAAAATATTTTTTCAAATCTCACTTGTTATCAGGAAATCAAGAATTAAAGATAAGTGTTCTCTGCCATTGAAAAAATGACAATTAGCTCAGAGTTTAGGTACAATAGTCCCTCTTATTCCCAGGGGGGCAGGTCTAGGACCCCCAGTGGATGCCCCAAATCGTGGGCTCTGCTGAACCCTCTATAGCCTGTTTTTATCTATGGAGACATGCCTACGGTAAAGTTTAACTTACAAAGTAGATGCAGTAAGAGATAAACAAGAACAATAATAAGAGACCAAGTAGAACTTTTTGCTGAAATGCAATTATGTAAGTGTGGTCTCTCCCAGAACGTCTTATTGTACCACAGTCACCCTTTTTATAATGATGTGAGATGATAAAATCCCAACCTTATTCCTGAACCTGCCACCCTCCCTTCCTGGCAGGGGATGGCTCAGTGTCCCTCGTGTCAGGGGACCCCTTGCTCAGGTCTTCCTACGGGCTTGGCACTTGCTGGCATGATGCACTGTGTCAGGGGAACTCGTTTTCCGCTCACATCCTCCACCCGCAAATTTGACGCCTTCTCCATTTTAACCACCACTCCTCAAGCATTGGTTACAACTTTTGTAGTTTGAGGTATGAGAGTAAAACCAGTAGACATTTTTTTTCCCCAAAATTTCAAGGCTAGAAGATTTGTTCTTACGGCAGATCTTAGCAACCTCAGCAGACGATTTTTTTTTTTTTCTTACTCAGTTGAGAGCTTTCATCTTCGAATCTAAAGACCACACTTCTAGCTTCTCTGGGGCCTGGCCGAAGGGCCAGCATCACTACTCTCTCACGCCCCATGGGACCATCACTAGGTACAGTCAGGGCACCATGGGCACAAGCTCTGTGACATCTGACTCGTGAAGCTGATCGCATGAGTTGGTCACCTAGATGACTCCTTAGTGACCAGGTGGCAGGGACATCTACAACATGGAGATGCTCAATGCAGGGAGGAGCCACATCCAGGGCAGAGTCCTGTGGGACTTCATCTCACTATTCAGAATGGCACACAATTTAAAACTTATCAGTTGTTTATTTCTGGAATCTTCCATTTGTTGTTTTTGGATCACAGTCAACTGCAGGTAACTGAAACCACATACATACTACATATTTAACCTATCATAATTCAATGGAATAAGGACTATAATAAATATAATAGCAGTGTCTTAGAAATAAGGAAAAGTGGATTATTAATACTGCCTTCAAGTATTAGGGAATACTCACGTATGACATCACAATTGACTTCAGCCTTGTGGAGTAGATAGGCCTGTTTAGGAAGAGAGAATTAGAGGAGGCAACATAGAGTAGAAAGCAAGAGCATGGAAAAGACACAAGTTCTCCCAACTGCAAAGGCAGCTGAAATGAGGCCACCTATATACTTTCTTTCAGGAAACTGTCCTGCAAAATCTCAAAAATGTATTCCAGAATGTGAAATTTCAAGAGCACCCGATGGATAGAAGCAGGTAGAAATTACATCGAATGAACACTGGTGTTTAATTATAAAGCACACAACACCTAATAAAGTAGTAATTATGATGTTAAGGTCATTGATGATTTGCCGAATCATACAATCGTTAGTGGCGTATCTGCATAGGAACACAGCTATCCTTGAATCTAAATAGTTCGTAAGAAAAAAATAATAATGTATTTATTCACAAAAATCACACTGGCTTGTTCCCTGTTGAAAAGAGATGAATATAAAATTTTAACACATTTAAAAACATGTTTGGTAATGTATTTACATCCAGGCAGGCACTGGAATAAGCATATTCCTAGAAAAATCTTGTACAATATGGTTTACATCTATTCTTGGGCTACATTAATACATGCACTGTTTTGAGAAGTCACCCATAAAATTCCCAAGAATTCTATATTTTCTGTGTAGATGTGCTGCATGACTGTTTCCTGAAGAAACACACTCACGTGTTTAAAATATAGTGTTTAGCAATGACAGCTGAATGAGAAATTTCAGTGAAATGCTAATCTGTGTTTTAGTTTCTCTTTTCGTTTACATGTTGTCCCAGCTCCTCGTGGATTTACTATTTTGAGTGGACTCTGTTACAAACAAGCTCATATGCTTTCCATTTATGGCACTTGGCACTTGGGTTCTTTGCAGGGATAGTCACGCCCTATGGACATGCAGTGATTGCGCCCATTGGTTGTGCCTGCCATGCTGGGTGGGGACTGGACGCCCAACTAAACGTTGTATCAAGTTGGAGCCAAGTCGAAGCTGACAACTGATTTAACACTGGGAGCTGTTTGCCTGAGATAGACTGTCTTCTCTAACTTCAGTAGACAGTTGTTTTGAAAGATATATTTCTTTTGCTGGGCTAAAAAACCACTTTGTCTTAATTATGTTTGACATTTCCAAGCTCATACCAAGAGCTTTCTCCAGGGAGCAGAAATAAACCACTTGTCTCTTCTGGAATAAGAGACTGGAGTGAGGAAACACAGTCCTTGTTGTTACCATTCAATACTGCAGTTTATTGTTTGTTTGTTTGTTTGTTTGTTTCATTAGAAAAGCACCGGGTGAGTTGCTAGCTTATATCCTCTTGGACAATCAAAGTATTGGTGGGAGAAGTATTTTGGAAAATTAAGAATAACATTTCTAGTTTACAAAATAACATATTGCATACCCTTGGTTGTTCTATGTGTTCCTTCAAAGCAGATAATTCTCTCTCAGGGAGTAGAAGAAAATAAGTGGCAATGCACGAAGATGCTGCCACTCTAAGCTTGTGTTTCCCTAAATCAGTGGACATTAATAGACTATGATTTTCTCTAATTTTCATTTGAATCATTGCATTTGTTATTTATTTGGAAAATATATGCCTTTTGTGGCTTCTATCCATCTTAAAATGTTTCATGAGCCAGGTTTGATCTGTGATTTGGAATCAACATAAACCTTCATTATACCTACTATTCAAATCAGTTTGTCCTAAAGGTACATATGGGGATAATGTAGCCTAACAGAACTGAGCTAATTTAATTTACAATTAAAATTAAAGTAGCTCGATGCAGTCGCATTTGTTTATTTATTTCTTTTGTTTACCTTACCAAGGAGATATATCGAGGAAAAAATATTGCTATGAGAAATGTCTGAGATTTTACTGTACATATTTTCTTTTAGGATTTTTATGGTTTTGAGTCTAATATTTAAGTCTTTAATCCATTTTGAGTTTATTCTTGTGTATGGTGTAAGAAGGTGGTCTAGTTTCAATTTTGCAGATGTCTGTCCAATGTTCCCAACACCGTGGATTGACTAGACTATCTTTACCCTGTTGCGGAGTATTGTAACCTCTGTGTAGCTGAGGTATCACTGGTGCGGTGGGAAATAATGAACAGACAACAGTCCTTGATGGATGATAACATTGTTTTATGATGAACTCTACATGTTTATAGGATATGCTTCTCAATAGGTTCAAAATAAAGAATTTTATCTTTATTACATTATAAATATTGGAATTTAAAACAAAATGGTTGTATTTCTCTTTGAAATGGACTCATTGATCTAAATCTGAAAGCACTTTGATAACTCACATTTATCTATGAAGAAAACAATACATAAATCAACTCATCTTTTAAAGTCACAATTTTCACTGTCACTTTTTCCTCTGAATTTATATTTTATGGTCATAAATTATTACCCTAATGTACTATTTTTAAAAATTTTTATTGCTATTTAATTACAGTTGTCCCCACTTTCCCCCATTACTCCCCTGCCCACCACCACCTTCTCCTTGCAACCCTCCCCCACCCCTTATTTTTTCTGTCCGCGGGTCCTTTAGAAGACGGGGTTCTTGACTTGACCCTCCTCCTCCTTTCCTCCGTTATTTCCTGTCTCCTCCCCTCTGGTCACTGTCAATTTGATGTACTATTAATACTACTCTGGTTTCTCTTCAGATAGTATAAATCTTTCACCTTTTGATATACTATTAATATATAGCTTAAGTTGGAATATATTATGTTGATCATCATATAATATTTTAGCTATAACATTATATATTTGCCCTGACTGGTGTGGCTCAGTGGGTTGGGCATGGCCGCCCAAGCTGAAAAGTCACCAGTTCTATTCCCAGTCAGGACACATGCCGGGGTGTCCGGTCAGGTCCCCAGTTGGGGACATGCGAGAGGCCACTGATGGATATTTCTTCTTCTGTTTCTCTCTCCCTTTGCCTGTCTCAGAAATAAATAAATCTAGATGAGGATAAAGGGCAACTGGATCTTTTCTTGCTGTTGGGAATATAAATGGTATATAAACTCTGTAAAAATAGCTTGACAGTTTCAAAATCCTAGACATACAAGTATGAATCAACAATCAGAATCCTGCATATTTATTCTAGAATAATTAAACATATGTTTACACAGAAACCTGTACACAAATGTTATAGCAGTTTTAACTTCAGAAGTCAAAAAAGAAAAGCAACTTAGCTGCCCGTCAGTGGGTGAATGGCTGAACAATCTGTGGTTCATCCACACCACCAATGTTACTGAGCGTTAAAAAGGAGCGCACTATTGATACACTCAACTTACATGTATCTCAACATCAATTTACATGTTACACGGAGTGAAAAAAAGCTAATTTCAAAAGGTTACATATTTATGATTCCAGAGACATAATATTTTCAGAATGATGAAATTATAGCGCCTAAGAGCAGAGCAGTGGGTGCCAGAGTTCGGGGCTGGCTGAGGGTGTGCCTATAAAGGGGAGGCATGAGGGACTTTGTTTGGGAGAGAAAATTACACTGTATCCTGACAGTGGCAATAGTCACACTGTGTACAATGAGTGCCAGTAAAAACTGGAGAAATCGAATAAGCTCTGTAACTGGTCAGTGGTGCTGCACCAATGTCGGTTTCCTCTTTTCGATGATGCATTACAATGACTTGGCCTGTTATCACTGGGCAAAGAGAATATGGCTCTCTTCATTATGTCTGCAGTTTTCTATGAGTCTCAGAGATTTGGAAATAAAAAGTTTAAAACATATTTAAAATAGGAAGCACAATGACTTTGTATTCTATGAGTAAATCCAGCGTCTCACATCTTTGCAGATAGGATCTTGTTGACAATTTTTCTTCCTTTCTTCTGCTTGTGGTTTAGTTGCCTTGTGTATTTACTTAATTTTGACTGCAAACGTATTGAGTGATTGTCAGGATTTTTTGAAGCCTGTTTTGAAGATGATTCTCTGCCTTACCTGAAGTTCTTATACTATTCAGGTAGTGTAGTTTAGAGAGAAAATCTATTAGAGTTTCCTCTTCCTCCTCTTTGTGGAACGATAGTAACCACATTTTAATATGTTTATTTATATCATGTAACCTAATCCATTAAAAAGCAAACTCTTTCAGACTAAGATAAAATAACAACATAATGATTATAAAGTACACAATAAAATCATAGAACTTGCTAATTATTATCTTTTTTAACTAAAGTCAAGTTATTTAATTCCTGTGCCTCATTTTGATATATGTATGATGAGGCTAATACCCCCTAATAGGGTGTCTTTGAGTATTAAATTACTTCATTCAGAGAAAAGGTATAGAAGAAGACCTAGCAAATATTTAACTATTTTTTCTTTATTATTATTTCATAATATATATAAAGCAAATCTTAAACATAACAGTCAGTAGAAATGACTTTTGGTAGAATGAACACATCATCTGTAATCCAAATTGATATTATGAAAATAAAAGTAAAATTATTAATAATTACACTTTTGGAAAAATAGCAATAAACCAGCACTCTTCTAGGTAAACTTACACATAATTATGGTAAATAATTTAATATTTCCCTGACAGAAAAAAATGATATAACAATATAATCAATCATGCAATTAATAAACATAAAATAATATGTATTTGAAATGTTCATCTTATGTGTATGTTTAATAAATGATAGTCTTTCTTAAAAATGGACTTTATTATGAAATTATGAAAAAAAATGAGATAACTATGCCTCAAGGTCTTATAAAGCAGGTTAAACAAAACAGACCAAAGCAAAAAAAAATTATCAAAATGATAGCAGAAATAAAAAAATTGAAAATATTGGAAGTAAGAAATAATTCTTATATACAAAAATAAAAAATAAAACTACTAAAGTCTGACCATGTTTTAGAATATAAATGAAGTGACAGGTACTTAAAGATGCAGTAGCATAATTTTTACATCAGAGTTGTAATGCAGCACCAGGAGCCACTACATGCCGTCTTTTCATAAAAGCTAAAGAAACGTTAGACTGCGGGAATGGCAGAGAAGCGTGCAAAGGAGAGAGGGAAGAAGAGGTTTTATTTCTCAACTTTTATGTGAATTCCACATTATGTTACTGGAATTCTTGCCAATATATCAAGCATTTAATCCACAGAGGTAAAATTACTCATCTCTGCTATGATAAATTCCTTGTATGAAAGCTGAGTTTTTGAACACATTTTCTCTCATAGGGCCACTTGTAATCAACCTTCCCAAAATCATCAGGTTAGAGCTTCTAAAATATAGTATGTAGGTGGAAATCGATCAGTACCAACAGACAAAATAATACAGGCAATCTGTGGTTTCAATGAAACATTAATCAATTTTATACTTTTAATAAAATAAGAAAAGTAACTGACTTCCTGGGTTATGTTTCTTTCAAAAGATTTATTGCTATCCTCTAAATATTACTATAATATTCATAATGGTTCCTCCGCAGTCAGCCAAATGAAGTCCACTGTTGTATTCATGTGCTGTTGCCAATATTTTTTTCCCTTTAGTGCTTTGGACAGTGTGAAACCAATAGAACATTTTATGACCACTTTCAACTTTCATATAAAGTTTCATGTCTATGGTGGCAAAAAATTAGTATGGTATTTTTTACTGTCTTACACTTAAGTCATACAAATTTTCATTTGAAATAGCTATAGAAAATTAAATTCTCTACTGAGAATTCCTCAGCTCTTAAATACATACGTATTTTTTTCCTTTGAACTGAGATGTGGCATATTGTCAGGAGTAAATGAATCTTGAAATTTATGGACTTCAGAAGTTCAGGTTTTCAGACTTTCAGAAAATCTTGATCTTGGATAATGGCAGTCACCCAACCTTATTGTAAAAGTACATACTTAAGTTGTCTTCCAGAGCCTTCACTTTCTACAGATACATCATCAGTGCAAAAATCAGGACTGCCGATTATGAGGGAGCTACTTGTTAATTAGCTGTGGTAATTTTATCAACTTTACTTCTTGGATCGATTGAAGCGTACATGAAATAACTGGGTTATGGTTTTCATTCTCTTCAAATTTTAAATATTTACAATTGTATGTCATCATTAAGATACAAAGGACCACTTTTATGCATCACACTACCTCAATGATAAAAGCTCATTCTAAAGTTGAAAGTAAGAATAAAAATCTCTACACTGGGGAAGTATAATAAATTATCATCGAGAAAAGTTTGACAATTTAGACTTCAGAATGTTTCATTAAACTCAGAAAAATATCAAGCTCAATAATTTATCTCAAGAACAGAGCATTTTAATATACCTTTTTGGATCTTATGTGATTTGTATGAATGGGTTTTATTATCAACAAGTTCTACTGGATAAAAAGGTTATAAATATACATGGCACTGATTTTAACAATTTTAAGGGTAAATAAGTAATGCTTTAGGGAAATTGCATTTACTCCATTGATAAATACTTAAATTAATGGCATATGACGACTGCCTTCTCTTTTTATGCATAAAAGAAGGGGCAATCGATGCACTGCTCTGCTACTAAAAATGCATTAGACTTCAAAAACCCACCTCACGTTGTAGACAGAATTAAGAAATTTTCTACTACCATTACACTATACTGAAGCAGCTACCAAGAATTTTAGCACATGTTATATTGTAAAAGTGTTCATATTAAATTATTATTACTTTTTTGAATATCAACAAGATGCAAAGAAAGATAATATTGGAGTTGATATTGTATTAGTCATAGTAATATATTTTTGCACATTACCAAAAATTACTTAGTTTTATATATGTGTGTGTGTGTGTATGGTATGTATATACATTTTTGTGTTTATACTTTTATATTCTATAATTTTGTATATATCCTTTTGTGACTTGATTAATTAGCTAAATACTGTTTTTAAATTAACAATGTCAAACATTATCTCTGATTTGCATGCATTTTACTCTTAGAGTCTTCCATTATTATAGAGAATTCAGGCCCTACACATGTCTCCTTGTACACATGAATGAAGGTTTCCCCCACTGATCCTTCAAACACACGGTCTAACAAGTATCTTTCTGAACTTAGATGTCATTTTGGGAAGAGCCAGTAATTTTCTTGTGGGTACAATTGTGTCTTTTACAGAGTTACTCTTCACTTTCCAGTGTTGCACAGTCCAGCCACTCTAAATGAAAACTTTGCTCTCAGGTCCAGCCCGCTCATTCTCCCCTCACCTGTCCCAGACACCTGCCCTGGCAGAGCTGGCTAATTAGACATGATGGCCCTTTCTCAACCTCCTCCTTTCTTTTTTCTCCCGACTCTTCCTTTCTCTTCCAATTATGGTGCACAAGGAAGGAGGAGAGGTAAAGACATAAAAATAGCTGTATTTACCCAGAGGTGTTTGCAGTCTCTTTAACCTAGATGTGAACTCTGTCATGGCAGAGTCTAGGAGAAGGTCACAGGCCCTTCCTCCACCATTAGCAGCGCTCTCTGATTGACACTATGGCCCACAGGCTCCTTTCCCTCACCGGGTTAGGGGGATTGTCTGCTGACAGCTTATATCTGCATCTCCTTGTGTGGGAGCCCTGAATAAGCCAAGCTAGCAACTTTCTGCACCAAATTACCAACAGAAACTGTGCCACTGGTCGTGGTGATGCTTGTAATTCTGCCCCACACTCATTCAATATCCTATTCCTAGGTGGTAATTGGCTCCATAACAAATTCATTCTTGATAATCTCTCTCTCTACACAGCACTGCAAAGGCTTTGGTAAGCTCAAACATCTATCGCACTGTCCTCATTTGTTGCTCATTACTCTCCTATATTCCTTTATAATCACCTTGTTTTCTGCCCCCTAACTGAGTCACTATTAGTACAGATATTAATATGGAGGCAATGTTTATATAGCTTGCTTATTAGATCTGCCCTCTGATGTATCATGCTCCTTTCTCACATTGCTTCTTGAACTCAATCTTTTCTCTTTCGGCATTCAGTTTCCCAGTTGCTTGTACATTCACTAGCAGTTCTGTGATGAGGCTCTGTTAATGGCGAATTTTCTCCCCCCTCACCCTTTTAAACTTTTCACTTGAATTTTAGTTTTGATGGGTATATAGAATTCCATGTTAAAAGATATTTTATAACAGAATTTCCTTAGCATGTCTTATTACTAAGTCTGTTGTCAGTGAAATTACACTTCTTTAAACTTGCAATTTTTTCTTTGGTATTTTGTAATGCCTCTCTGTTTTATATTGGTCTTTATGTATTTGTGGGTTGTTTTTGTTTTTTTTTTGCTAAGGGTATACAGAGCTTGTTAAATCTGAGAAATGAGTTATTTTATAATGACAGACAAAACTTAGCCATTCCTCTTAATGTTTTTGTCTTTATGTCTGGAAATCCAGTAATACATATATTGAACCTTCCTCTCTTCTACCTTCCAACTGTTATGCTGCATTCTTAGCTGCTTCACTCTGTAAATTCACTAATTCTTCATTAAAGGCATTTCATCTGCTGTTTAGCTAATTTAATATTTGAATTTTCTTTTAGATTTAATGGCTATTTCCCTCTATTTGTGCATTTTTTCAAAGGCTCTTTTTTTCATAGTGTATTATTCTTAAATTTTTTTATGAAAATGTAAAGCACACTCTCATTTTAAGTCCTTATTGGTATGATCTTGCTGCTTATCATGTCTGTTTCTTGTTCATGGAAGTTCATTCTTATATGTGGTTTATACTTTCTGTGGGTAGCGGAAATTTGCATGTAACTAAAATGCAGGTGTTGTTGTTGTTTTCGCTGTGAGAATCTTTCCTCTCCTGTTCCGTGGGTGCATCCCTGCAAAGCCGATTGCCTTCGTTTCTTTGTCACTCGAAGAGTTTCATCAGCTCGATTCACGTTGTGTAACTTTCACAGCTTGAAATTTTTCAGCACTCAAATAAATGTCTAACCAGTTTCCATGTGAATTGCATGTTTAAGCTTTCATGTATTTAGGAGAAACTCTTTGTTAGTCAGGTTCAAGGCTGAGAAAGATGTTGATTCTTCCAGTGCCAAGAGAAGAGTTTCTCTACTGGTCCAGGAAGATTTACTTCTTTCAGCCTCCGGACTGTGGAGGCATTTCTCAGTTCACACTCCCTCACTCAGCGAGACATGTCCTCGTTCCATCCCCCACGGGACTGTCAACCACGAAGGCCCTTGGTGACCGATCACATCTGCTGGCAGCAGCCACACCTGCCTGTGGCCCCATTTTTCCAATTAACATTTCTCACTTTAGTTCTGGTAGTTGACCATTTTCCTTTCTAGCAAGCTCAGCCATACATTCAAAACAATGCTCTTTTCCAGGTGTAGGTTGCAGAGGAATTTCAGTTTATATCAGTATACTTTTAACTAGACCAGAGAATATCTTTTAGTCAGCTTAAAAAATTTTTATTGAGTGCACACCTCTCTTTTCAATTAAAATAGAGTTTTTATTTTCTTTTTAGAAATGTATCTAAACTTAGAGACATTATTATAATAGCTGCATAAGAGTCTACCATATGTAATGGACATTGATTATATATTGATTCCTTTATCTATTGAGATTGAATTGTTTTCAATAATAGCTGTTATAACAGTTAAAAAGACTATCTTTAAAGCCAGTTCCTCGGATATGATTTCTCTACTACCTGGGCAACATTTTGATAATTTTTCTTAACCATGGTAAATGTTAATTTTCTCAAAGGTTATATGAATAAATGATTATATATACATCTTAGGATTTACTAAGGAATCATATAAGTTAATGTGCTGTATTGGTTTGGAGAGGTTTTGCTAGAAAAACATAAATTGCAAAAATAACTCAAATTGCAAGAGAAAAAACTAGTCCTCACATCAAATCTGACATGCATCACTGGAAATCTTTCTTTTTAAAAAAATATTTTATTTATTTAATTTTAGAGAGAGAAGAAGGGAGGGAGAATGAGGGGGAGAAACATCAATGTGAGAGAGAAACATCAATTGACTGCCTCTCCCGTGCCTCCAGCCAGGGACCTGGCAGGCAACCCAGGCGTGTTCCCCAACCAGGAATCAAATCAGTGACCTCTCAGTTTGCGGAAATGATGCTCAACCCCCTGAACCACAGCATTCAGGGCTGGAAATCTCTTTTATCTCTTACCTCGGGAGACCAGACTGTCACCATTTTGTAACATTTCTGTGTTGTCACAAACCATGTGTTCACAGGGTCTGTCCAGCAGAGGAAGAGAAGGCGGGAAAGTACACAGGTTCATAAATGCCTCAGTCTAGAAACAGCACACATCTCACATCATTTCATTGTCTGCCGACTGAAAGCAGCCCCGTGGCCCAAACTTCAATGGTGCGAAGGCACTGGAAACATGGGAAGCATGTGGAATATGTGATGGGTGTTAACTGCCTTACCAAAACATATGAAGGTTTTATAGAGCCTTTCCCATATTAAACTCAATATGCAATAGCTCTTTCTAGCATTATAAATAGCACTGTGATTAATATATTTACGTGTAAGGCTCTGCTACAGTTAGTTAGGTTATTTCATTAAGATTCCTGGAAGAACACTTATTTAGCTGAAGGGTATAGGTGTTTGTGGGCTTTTTATAAAAGCTGTCAAATTCATTTTGAGATTAAGATGGTTATAAATTTATCACAAGGATTTGCATGTCCATTTCATTAGATAAATGACAATAATGTATTTTTCAACATACCTGTGGATTTTCAAATCAACTTTCTAATCTTCCTTCATTTCATTAGCTTAACAAATTGGATTTTCTCTTAATTTGCATTTATTTAATTACTTTTGTGAAGTTCAACATTATTCTGTAGTTATACTGGTCATGAGATTCCTATCTAGAGAAAATGATCTGCTTGTAACCTGTGCCCATAAACCTATTTATGTCTTCGGTGTTTCTCTCTCACCGATTTGGACTGACATTACTTATAGTATCAAAACTTAAACCTTTATGTGGGTAGTAACTGAAAATGTTTGCCTTCATTTTTCATTGCTCTTTATACTCTAGTAGTTCTGGATATAAAGATGTTCCTGAAAATAGTTTTAAGCATTATTTTATTTCCCTCTCTGGTTTTGGATGTATGGTAGAGGATAACCCTCATTCTTATAGGAACCTCATAAATTTGTGGATATGAGAACAGAAGTTTCAAGAGGATAAATGGACATGCCAATGGCCTCATGGTTTGCATGACCAGGACTCCAAGCAGCCCTCTGTTTGAGATCAAGTGTTTTGGTACAATTACTCCACAGAGCCCGCTGCAGTAAGCAGAATAACGCCTCCCATCCCCTAAAGATACCCATGCCCTAATCCCTGGAACTCGTGAACAAGTTACTGTGCAGGGCAAAGAGGACTTTGCAGATAAAATTAAGCCCTTGGCCCTGACCTACATTGACCCTGGATTACCTGGGTGGGCCCACTTAAATCACAGGAGCCCTCAAACCCAGAGAGCTTTCCCAGGCTGGAGTAGCGGAGGTTTGGGTGAAGGGAAGTCAGAGCGATACCACGTGTGAGAAGAATTCAGCAGGCTGTTGCTGGTTCTCAGAGGTACGGCCCAATGGGTAAGGAGCAGAGGTAGTCTTCTAGGAGGTTTTAGGAGGTATAAAAGGGGTTTTTGGTTCCCCCTGACAGATCATAAGGGACAGGGACCTCAGTATGTCATCTGAAAGGTAGAGATTCTGCTAGCTACCTAACTGAACTTAGAAGCAGATTCTTTGCCGAGCCCCATGACACGTATGCAACTGGTGAACATTTTGATGCAGGTCTGGCGATGCCCAGGCCAGAGAACTTAGCTGGGCCAGTCTGACTTCCGAACGACAGACCACTGAGATGGGAAATGTGTGCTGTTTTGATCACTGCATTTAAGCTAATTTGTTAGATGGAAAGAGGAAATGGAAACACTTCCCTTTACTGAAGTGGGTTATGCAATTTAAAAATTCCTACTTCCTACAATGTCTCATGAGGACACTTATGTATTCTACTCTGCAGCAGTGTCGCAGATGCTGAGGCATGCCCCTGCACTCTCACCGAGGAGACCTAGGAAGATGGCATTTGGTGGGTCCCACCCACATCCTCTGTACCAGTCCCTGAAGTTCAAGGTGCATGACTTATTTTCCAGGCCAAGAATGCTAGGCCTGCAGGGCTTAGAGACAGGACAGTCACTTGGCAACTTCTTGTCCTGTAATGTTCCTGAGGTGCCCCTTGTTTATGGAGTTCATTTTCTGTCTGCCTCTCACACTCTTCACCCCAGGGCAACTTTCCCACTGTCTGGGCTAAAATGTAAATCCATAAATTGTAGAATTTGCTAGAATGTAGATAAAATTTTTAATAATGGCTCAACACATTCAGTTCTGCTAAAGATAGGTGTTTAGATTTGTATGTGCTGAGTAGTAGAAAGATCATTGTTTACCAATGTTTCCCATTGTGTTTTTAAATTGAACTTATATTTTGAGATAATTAGAAATTCTCATGCAGCTGTAAAAAATAATACAAGGGATTAGATGTGTCCATTCCAAGATCCTCCCTCCCATAGTATCATGTTGTGAAACTAGCCTAGACCACAACCAGGGTACCGACTTTTGTACAGTCAAGATTCAGAATATTAAGAGTGAAGTTTAGCTCCCAGTTTAAACCCAAAACAACATATGGGCACACATATGTGGAAATAAATCTTGAAATTAATCTTAGATGACTTCTGATTTAATATTTTACCTAAAAGCATTATGAGGTGTTTGTAAGCAGATTCTCTGCCTTCCCTGCTGGCCTGCCTCATCCTGTTCTTACCCCACAAGGTTTTATAATAAACTTGCCACTTGTCACCCAGTGGCAAACAAAACAAAACAAAGAAACAAACAAAAAACAAGTATAAAATTTTTATAGTAACTACCTTCTGGTAGAAGCAGATTAAATGTTGTCTTACTAGTAAACTGAAAAATTAAACAGAAATAGTTTGTTAAATAGACAAAACCACTTTATAAAAAATCCAGAGAAAAACAATACACTACTTATTAGTGGAAAAAAGCAATTTCAATGATAGTTAGTTTCTTATCAGAAACCATGAAAGTCAAGGAGACACGGCATGGTGTTTTTCAGAGTTGAGAAAAGAGATAAACATAAATCCAGAATCCTAAAGCCAGCAGAAACTGCAGTCAGGTATGACAGGCTAGTGCAGACCTTCTCAGATGAAGGAAACTAAGACAATTTGTCACCAGCAGGCTGATCCTCAAGAATGGCTAAAGGAAGTTCTTTACCCAGAAAATAAAATTGAAAAAAAAAAAAAAAGAAGAAGAAAGAAACTTTGAAACTTCAGGCAGAAAGAAAGAAAACAGTAAACAAAAATATGGGAGTATAAATTAGGCTTGCATTCTCTTCTCAAATTTTTAAATTACATTTGACACTGGACATAAAAATCATAAAGCTGAGAGATTTCTGAAGGTGGGTAGGGGAGAGATTTTAGTGATTGCATTATAAATAAAAGGGAGTAGAGGAACTGAAGGAGAGTAAAAGTTTATGTGCTTTACTCTAACTGACGAGGGGGCAGCGGCGGTGGACATGACGGCATGCCCACGATGTCATACTTGGAGTGAACGGTAAAAAAGCTGTACAGGAATTCCAATCACGCACTGCGTAATAAATAAAACTGAGATTCAAAAAGGTTTGAGGAACCCATACAAAAGCAGGAAAAGGAAAGGAAAGGGAAAAAAGGAGCTAATAAAAAGCAAACTAAATTGGCAGATTTAAGCTCTAAAAAAAAGCAATACTTGCATTATTACTAAAGGCAGTGATTAGCAGACTGGATTAAGAAACATGCCTTCAGTACATACTATGTATGGGGTAGTCACTTCAAATATAACGATGTGGGTAGTTTTAAAGGAAAAGATATATCATGAACATTACAATAAAAGAAAAACAGGAGTGGCTATGTTAATATCAAATAAGCAGCAATTTAATAATATTAGCCCTCAGAGCAAAGAAACTTATCAGGGTGAGTGAGAGGCACAATATAATGATAAAGGTTAACACACAAAAATTCAGACTAATCTTAAATGTGTATGTACTAAGCAAAAGAGCAGGAAAATGTGTGAGGCAAAAACTGATAGAACTAAAAAGAGAAACAGACAAATCTCCGATTAAAGTTGGAAACCGTGATACTAACCTCTCAACAATTGATAGAACAGCTAGACAGAAAATCAGCAAGAATATGGAAGGACTCAGTTACATCAAAACCAATGGGATCTAGTCAAGACTGACAGCGCACTTCCCCAAATACAGCAGGGCACACGTTCTTCCAGTGCCAAACTATCGAGAAAGGCCCTACTCTGAGCAATAACGTAACCTCAACACATTCGCAGAGTGAAATCCTGCAGAGTGTGTTCTCCAATTACAACGAAATCAAACTAAAAACCAATAGCAAATAGATAACAGGAAAATCTCTAAACACTTGGAAACTAAACAACACATTTCTTATTGATCCATAACCCAAAGAGGAATACCCAGGGTCATAAAAAATACATTGAATAAAAAGAAAAACGCCACATATTAGAACATGTAGAGTACCAGTAAAGCCTTGCCGAAAGAAAATTTATTAATATCAAATTTATACAAGATAAAAAAAATAAAAGAACCAAACTAATCATCTAAGATTCTAATACAAGGACCTAGTGGGGAAAAAAAAAAAAAACCCAAACAAAAACTCAAAGCAAGAATAAGAAAGGAAATAAAAGAGTAAAAATACAATGAAACATAGCAGAAAAACATGAGAATATACATAAAATTGATTTTTTTTCTAAAGACTAATATATTTGCAAGCCTCTTGCAAGACTGACAAATGTTTGTAAGAGAGTTTTACAAATGGGACTTAAAAGAAAAAACATGAAAGTTGAAAATGCAAAGAAGACTTTAGGTCTTCAGGCTTCTGTGAGCTAGAAACTGCCTGAAAAAGCTTTTTAGCTTTAAATAAATACATATCACTTGCTATAAATATAAAAAGATACCACAAATCTAAACCAAAGAACCAGATAATTTTCAAGAGCACGAATCAGGAAACTGTATGAGAATAAAATTCATCCTCATTAAAGGGACATTTTCTCTCCTTAAAGCAGGGGCAGCAGATGTCCCGTGTCTGGCTGGGTGTCAGAACTGCCCGCCCCCGGTTCACTGCCCCCTTGGAATTCAGTGCAGCTTTTTGTGAGAATCTCAGCAGAAGCCCGGGGAGAAGGAAAGCCCAAGGAGCAGAAACTAGGCACGACTCAGCCTCTGCTCTTTCCCTAACCTACAGAGCCATCACCATGGCCACGTGCACTGCCCCAGACAGGCCCCACGAGACGCAAATACAAACCAAAAGCTGAACCCAACCCAAACGGCTTTCATCTGAAGCCACTAAGTTTTGACATAGTCCTAGTCCTTTGCTGGTCCTAGATAATATGGCATTGCGCTATTTTTTATATAATTTATTTAAGTCCTTAAGTCAGGTGCCCAATGATTCCCATTGATATTGCTTCTTCCTTAAACTGTACCCTTCTTTGCTCTTGTGAGTGGCCCCCTGAAATGTAACGGTTGTTTAAGAATTCAAGCAATCATCCCTTCCTGCTCGCTGCCCTAGCTTAGCGTTTCCTCTAGTTTTCTATCCAGTCCTTAGAGACTGTTTTCTAGAGGTAGTGAACTGTCACATCACTTACTAGTCTGCCCTGACTTGTAACTCACACATTTAATAAAGTGCGCTTAACCTATCGATAATCATCTTTGTCTGGTAAAACATTGTCCTGCATGCATATCCAGTTTATTGAACTCATAACCTTTGAATTAGTGTCAGTAAATCATCTACAACTGAGAAGGAGGTTCATAGAATTATTTTCGGTTCAACTTGCTACATTTGACTTATACTATAACTATACTCGCTTAAATTATCTTTTTTTGCCATGTGCTAAATAAATAAGTTTTTTCTTCTCTTTCCATCATGCAGCTAGCCTTAATTTTGATTCAACTTCCACATGACAAAAGAGTCATATTTCTTGATTTCAAACAGTCTCTTTCCATGCCGTGTGTAATGAGAGGATTTCTCATACGCCGTCAGTTCTCTAAACTGGCTTTGTGTCGCTGATATTGAAACGGTGCAGAAATAGGGAAGCACTAGTTTTCAAACCTCTCCTGTCTAAAATTGCTATCTACCACAGACCATTGACTTTCATAAAGAAAAACTTCTTTTAATAAGAACAATAAGTAACTTGCAAGCTGGTAACTAAATCATGACAATGAAAATAAATTCTTACATGGTTGGTGAAGTATATTGTTTATTGTAAGACAGATGCTTTCTCAAGCTTATTAAAACAAGAGAGAAAGCCCTATCTTTTTGTTCCCATTGATGGGTTTATCCAACCATAAAAGATACATTTCCTTGTATTTACCATTTCATTCTGCTGATTATTACCAACAGAGAGAACTGGTAAATGGAAATTCTAATTTGAGTATTTTGGGGAGCAAATTAAAAACAAAGTTTGATAGTCTTTTTTTTTTTTTTTGGTCAGTAAGAGGAAATACAAAATGCAGCTTGTAAAAATACTTCATTAAACAGAAAAGAAATAAAGGGATCGCATACATAGAGGCACTGTAAATGGAAGCTGATGAGACTATATCACACAAAGTAAATGAAATTACTTTAGATTTTCTATCTCAACGAACAGCTATGGAAATGTTGGGGGCTGTTAAGAACAGATTTAATGTATGGCTTCCACAAAAAGGCAGTTTATACAAATGCCTGTGAATAATTGTAACCCAGCTATCAAATATTTTGGAGATTATCCTTCAACTGTAAAATGGAAACATTTAAGAAAAAGAATCACCAGAAATTCAAATGTCAATTATAACTTGTTTCTGCTGAAACTTTCTAAAAATTATGTTTTTAGTCCTGTCTGGCATAGCTCAGTGGATTGAGCGTGGTCTGTGAACCAAAGGGTCACTGGTTCAATTCCCAATCAGGGCACATGCCTGGGTTACAGGCCAGGTCCCCTGTGGGGGCCACGTGAAAGGCAACCACACATTGATGTTTCCCTCCTTCTCTTTCTCCTCCCCTTCCCTTCTAACAATAAATAAATAAAATCTTTAAAAAAATGATGTTTTTATGATCAGAATTGTCCTTCCTCATGGATTTTTAGATGAAACATTATATTTAAAATAGAAATTATTAGGAGCCCTGGCTGGCGTAGCTCAGTGGATTGAGTGCGGGCTGGGAACCAGAGGGTCCCGGTTCGATTCCCCATCAGGGCACATGCCTGGGTTGCAGGCCAGGTCCCCAGTGAAGGCCATGTGAGAGGCAACCATACATTGCTGTTTCTCTCTCTCTGTCTTCCTCCCTTCCGCTCTCTCTAAAATAAATAAATAAAATCTTAAAAAAATATCTACAATAACATCATAAGTATATAACAATCTATTTTTTTAAAAAAGAAATTATTAGGCATAATCATAGAAGGACAATGTATCGATATTTTCTTATAAACCCCAATTAAGGTTTTTAACAACGAAAGCTCATTTATCCATAATAATGAGTGTGGGCTTGGGGAGAGAGTTCATGGACAGTTTGACTGAGGAAACCAGCCATGTGCTATTCTGTACAAATTGCATACTAGGTAAGTAGGATTAGTACCTTACATATAGCAGGTTAGTGATTAATAGGTGAAATGCAAGTAATAACTTCTTCACAAAGCAGAAGGGTATAGTATCGTTAATTTTTACTGATATGTACATATTAAATAGTCACTACACCTGTTTTAGGAAAATCAAGTTAGTACTTAGAAAATTGGTGAGTGTGTTTCTATAGATTGGTATTTTATGTGCACCATAGGAGAACCTAGAGAATTAATATTTGCTCCTCTTCTGTATCATTCTGTAAGGACTTCACTATTCCTTGGCAGACAGAAATATTGTCTCTTTATTTGATAATTTTGAATATTTAATATTTGAGAATGTAAAATAATTTTTGTCTTTGAATGTACACTACCAGGAATTAATGATATGCTACAAATAGTAAAGAGTTAATTGCAGCCCTGGCTGGTGTAGCTCAGTGGATTGAGCATGGGCTGTGAACCAAAGGGTCACTGGTTCGATTCCCAGTCAGGGCACATGCCTGAGTTGTGGGCCAGGTCCCCAGAAGGGGGCATGCGAGAAGCAACCACACATTGATGTTTCTCTCCCTCTCTTTCTCCTTCCCTTCCCCTCTGTCTAAAAATAAATAAAATCTATTAGAAAAAGAAATAATTGTAATGTGTGAGCAAAATAAAACTCTTTTTCTGAATTTGCTGCCACTAATGAGGAAATACAATATTAACAGTGACATTACATTTAAAGGTCACATAAAATTATCATCCCATCTGTATTCCCTGATGCTCCAGCTGAGAAAGCTCCATGGTCCAGAATTATCCTTTGTCCACTGGCATCTCTCTAGGAAGGATTACTGGTAAATGAGAGTTGGTCAAAATAAATCAGCTTGGAGTTAAAAGAAGTGAAGTTCTAAAATAATGGATCTGCCATTTAAAGAGTTGAACAGAGGATATTGACAGAAACCAAGAGGAAGGAGGTATCCCAGTTCAAAGACAGTCTAAGAATTAGTTATTCTCCTCTTTCTCTTCTCCCTACTCTATTTCTCTTATCACACTTCAAAATCTCATTTTATTTTCATCTCTCTTATCCCTCCACCTATTCTAAGTTCTCCAGAACAATAGCTAAAGCCAAACAAAATCTAGGAAAATATAAATGATTAATAAATATCAAAATATGGTTAACTTTATTAGCAAATGGATAAATGAATTATAAAAATGTCTTCAGGGATTTTTAAAAAAGAAACAAGATTATAATTCATTCTAAAAGATAGTACTTTTTCCTCATTCTGATTTTCAAGGTGGAAAAATTCACTAGGTAGGTATGAAAATATAAATAATACAAATTTCAAATTTATTACTGAAAAAATTATCACATTGAAAACATCCCTGTATTTTATTGTTTCAAAAGTCATTGTATTGAAAAACAAAACAAACATAAAAATATACAGGTAAACTTTGGGGGCTGTTTGATGCATCTATACCCTTGGTTGATGCATCCACAGTGTTTGATGATACCACAGGTGTTTGAATAAAGTCAAACTCACCAGATTGTGCCCATTGAATATGCATGGCTCTTTATATCATTTACACGTAGGTAAAACTGCTTCATGAAATAAAATCATTGTATAGCAGAATAGCTATAACACTGTTATAAAAATTTCAATGAACTGAAATCTGAGATAGGGTTCAATTTTTTGTATGATTGGATAAACTAGTTGTTTACACACAACTCATTCTCACATTATTTTCAGTGCCAAGGAATAATGAAAAGCAATAGTCACAGCTTCTGTTACATTGATGAAGTCTAACACTTTAAAGTCTCAAGTCTAAGCAAGAAAAGGATCTCAAAGTTTTCCAGGGCTCTCAAGTGATCCCAGCCTGTCTGTGGTCCTGCTGCTTCCCTGTCACCTTGAAGAGTCACAGAAGGGTGAGAACAGAGTAGGGGCGGGCTGGAGCAGGCGGCTCTACAGGCCTTGCTGTTGTGTCGTTAGGAACCATTAGTGCCTGGATCACAAGGGCCTGCTGGGCTTCCCAAGGAGAATTCTCGGGGAGCGGTACAGGGAACAGCTGGGCGCTTAGAACAGATGAGTTCACCACAGTGAAGGAAAGTGTAAGAACTCCTGCAAGCACTGGTGTGTAAGGGCTGAACATCAGCCCTGCAAATAAAACTTCCTTTGCTTTCATAAACACCTTGCTGCTCTATACCAATCACTGTAAAAACGTTGAGAAGAAGCAATGAATAGAACCATCTGGTGGAAAAAAATGAGCATGATAGGATAAAATCTATAATCCATGTCTGAAATTCATTTGTTAAATGCATATAGAGAGGAATAACTAATCCCCAAGGAGCAGTTGGAAAGCTGGGCCATTGGTAAGGGCACTTGAAACTGGCCTTGAAGAATGCATACGAGCTCGTTAGAGAGAAACGTCTTCCCCAGTTAGTACAATCTGAATGGGAATGTCTACTTATTAGAAGTATTAGCCTGTTGGACCGGACTGACGGCTGTGACTGCATTGAAGGACTGGGCTTTGAGATTGGTCTGCAAGGCTTTCTTGATGGCATTGCCATGACCAAACAGGAATGATCTCTGCCTCCCCTCAGGTGGCACGTGTTGAAGCTTATGTGGTAAAATAACATACTTTGGCATAAAGTTGCTACCAAAAAACTCATCTAAAAAATATTAATACGTTGTCAGAAATTATGTGGGTGAGTCAAACAGCTATAAAGTATTCGTGTGAATGCCTGTATCTTGCTATCTAAATAAAGTTCACAATATATTGTAGAAGGGGAAAAATGCTACAAACTGGTATCGATTTGAATCCCATTTAAAATAAAAGCACAGAACAACAAAACTAAAATTGATGTGTTTATGGGTAAAAACATCAGGATAAATATTCCCCAAGGCTTAATTTGGACTCGTGATAGGATAGGTGCCTTTGTCTTTTTCTACATGTACTTTTCTGATTATTCTCCAATGAATGAGAAGTTTTTACTAAGTATATACATAAATTTAAAAACAGAACCACATAATATTTAAGTGTCAATGAGTAAGAATCATGAGGGAATGATAACTGAAGTAGAGCTTGAGGTAGAAGGGCATGTAATTTTGCAAAAAATATTTAACATGAAAGTTTGACTCAGGTCAATCCAAAGCATTGACATGGATTCTTGAGGTAGAGTTAGACAGCCACTTATAAAAATGTACGGCAGCTTTATTGCATTATGCCACGTAGCTTTCTGACAAGTTCTTTCCCTGTTACTATCCACATTAACTCCATTTAAATTTGTTATTTAAATTTCCTCTGACCAGTGTCCTTGGTTTTCAAATGTCAATAAAATAAAACCTCTTTATGGGTTGGCTGTGAAGGTAGAACCTCATAATCTTTATACATTATACAGGTTCCTTGTGAGTAGCTCCTTCTTCTCAAAATGCACTGGACTCCTGTCCACAAAGTGACTGCTCTGGAGAAACTAGAGAATCCGGTAATATCTATTCCTTTGTGGGTTTGGTGCTCAGACATCTGGGTGGTAAAAGAGGCAAATGAGGAACTGAGTCTAAGTGTAAAACTGTTCACGGAAGCTACGGGAAAAAATGATTGCTATAAACCCAAATCTAAAAACTGGAAGCAATGCCTCTGTGTTCAGAACAGGTAGGGATGCTGCTTCATGGAAGACTAAGGAATGTGCATTGATTCTCAAAGAGGAAGCCTTTATTTTACTATGTTTTAATATGAATATATGATATATAATTTGTTTACTTATTTTTTCCTTTTTTTATTGTGCAATTACAGTTGTCCCCATTTTCCCCCCAATACTCTCCCCCCCTCTACTCACCCCCACCTCCCACATTCAATCCCTCCCCTCTCCTTGTCTTTGTCCATGGGTCCTTTATACATGTTCCTCCATGACCCTTTCCTTTCTTTCCCCTGTTACTCCCCTCCCTCTGCCCCTCTGGCCACTGTCAGTTTGTTCTTTATTTCCATGTCTCTGGTTTTATTTTGCTCACTTATTTGTTTTGTTGCTTAGGTTCCACTTATAGGTGAGATCACATGGTATTTGTCCCTCACCATCTGGCTTATTTCACTTAGCATAATGCTCTCCAGTTCCATCCATGCTGTTGCAAAGGGTAGGAGTTCCTTCTTTCTTTCTGCTGCATAGTATTACATTGTGTAAATGGCACATGTACACAATGGAATATGTAATATATAATTTATATATACACACGATCTTTAAGATCCGAAGTGATTGAACTATCAAATATGTTTCAGTCAGCAGATATCAGGAGATGCACCAGAGCAAGGTGCTCTGTCAACATCATCTCTCCGTCACTCTTGCCTGTCTTCTGTTACCGCCTTATTCTAAACGATCGCCATCTCTCAGCTGGGCAAATACAACGGACTCCTTTCCAGTCTCCCCTTTCATTTTCGTCCCAGTGGTGATGCATTTTCTGTATCACAATCTGTATCCTAAAACACGCTGTCAGTTAGCTCATTGCTGTATCCTGTAAATCTCTTTAGCAGGTTCCTGCAACTTCAAAGATTATGGTCAGCAAAACCCTGCACTATTTGTAGCTGACTCTCCACTCATGCATCACCCTGGCCTCTCTCTGGGATTTCTGCAGACAGCACTCCCAGCCCCTCTTGGCTGGTATTCACTCTCCAGGGGCCCTGCATCCGCTCCTCACTTATTTATTTATTTACAATTTATGTATTAATAAATTCACACCAGATGTTAATATGTCAACTATGTTCTGTTAAAAATGCATTGACATGTTTGAGAGATTCTGAGTCAATTTCATAGTTGACTGAAAAATTAATGATTTCTAAAAATAATTTGCTAAAAATAACATTTGATAATTATTGATTCCCACCAAATATTTGATGGTTAAAATTGACGTTAGTCCCACAACTCCATTTTTCTTCTGGACAAAAATCAATATTGTGCAAAGTAGAAATCATATTGGTTTATACCACAAAATTCCCAAATAATTTAGAAGTAGTTTCCTGGTTAAATGAAGCATAGTTGAGCTCAACAGAACAGCATCTTACATCCATATATTTTCACTAAGAATTATAAGGGGAGTTGGTGTCTTGGAATTGAACACTTTAAAATAGGTTATAAGAACCAAAATTAGAATTATGCTGTCTCCTTCTCTATTATTATCCTCAATTAGAAAAAAACACTTAAGAAATTTGCTATTTAATTTACCTTAATGAGGAAGCTAGAAAGATATTTTTCACGATTTATAGGTAAAAGAACCCACAGGAATGCTTTTCAAACTACTGAACTGCTTGACTTTGTGAAGGAAAAGATTTTGCAACACGAGGCCCAGTGATTTTGAGAGTGCGTTTATTAAGGCTGGGGCAGCGGGACAAAAGAAGGATTTAGGGTAGAAGAAGTAACAGGAGAGAGAGCCTGGGCAGTGCTCTGCTGGGAGCCCTAGAAAAGTTACAGGAAAGGAGAGAGTCTAGGCAGGGCTGCTGCCAGCTCACTTTGAGGTCAGAGAAAAGGGGGCCTGGGGACAGGATCAGGGGGTGAGCCCGGGTGAGCTGCCACTGCCCACCGCTCCCCTGGCTGCACGTCTCCTTGGGACCCTTATTGCTTAGGAGGAAGTAAAAGGTTCATGCCCGGGAAAGATGCCTGGGCATGCTCCAGAGTCTTTGTCCTGAGGGTCTGTTCTCTTTTATCTGCAGGTGAGAATCTTCGGGGAGGATTTCAGCATAATATTCATCAGCTTTCCACGTGCATTTTTAATAATATACTGATCCTACCCCCTTTAGCTTTGTCCCTGTGTCCTTTATACATATTCCTTGATGGTCCTTCCCCTATTTTCCACCATTACCCCTCTCCTCCCTCCCCTCTGGTCACTGTCTGTTTGTTCCTTATTTCCATGTCTCTGGTTATATTTTGCTTGCTTGTTTGTTTTGTTGATTAGGTTTCACTTAGAAATCATGGTTTTTTTAATGTTAAGAAAGAAAAATAGTGACAATTTAGATGGCACTTAAGGAGTTCTAGATGATTTGTCAAGGTTTTAACAGAGACCTAACAATTTGCAAAGAAGAAAAGTACATCTTGAAACTAAGGCTATTATCTTTCATGAGCAAATCATTATTCCCATCTGCTAATTACATAGTTAGTCACACCTACTTATATACAAGTATGTCTATGTGGAACTCTCTTCCCGCACCAGCCCCTACTTACACACTCATTCATTAAGCCAACAGACACAAATTAAGCACTTTCTATATTCTAGGCACTATGCAAGCAAAAAACAAACAAAAAAAACAGTGAAGAGTTTATAGCATGAAGAGGAGAGAGCGATACTTAGGAAAGCGATGAGTGTCACAATGCGCATCTATCCAAATTGAGGTTTGCAGGAAGGTTTCACAGTTTATTGATGGAGAAAGTCATGAGATGATGAGTTTAGACAATACTGCTGCTGTTTGTCTTTAAGTAATAATCAATGCAAAATCACTCTAAATTAAACATTTTTGTGGAATAAGACATATGGGTGTCAAATCAGAAAAAAGCTTCAATGGAGATAAAATAGTGCACACTTTTGTAGGTAGGTATCGCTATATTTTGAAAACATTTGTTAAAGTAACTCATTTCTGTGGGTTCTAAGATAGAATATAGATGATCTAAAGGATAAACAATCACGTTTTAAACAGTTTATTATACTGTTTATGGTTTAAATAAATGAATTGTTGCCTTTATTATTTTATACTTTATTATTCTGGTTTGACATGTCTTTAAAATAGACTTTTAATTTGCCCTGGCTGGTGTAGCTCAGTGGATTGAGTGCGGGCTGGGAACCAGAGGGTCCCGGTTCGATTCCCCATCAGGGCACACGCCTGGGTTGCGGGCCAGGTCCCCTGTGAGGGCCACGTGAGAGGCAACCATACATTGCTGTTTCTCTCCCTCTCTGTCTCCCTCCCTTCTCCTCTCTCTAAAATAAATAAAATCTTTAAAAAATAATAATAAAATAGACTCTTAATTTGCAAAAAATATATCACTCCTTATTAATTAAATTATTTTTCTACATGTGTTTAGTTTTGATTTTGCATTTGTGTAATTGATTTATAACAGTTTTGCCTACTTGGAATATCTTTTCATTGTAATAATTATTTACATGTTTTTAGCTGAGGAATTCTATAAGAGGTTGGTTTATTTTGCATTTCTATATGTCTAATCAGAAATAACGCAAGACATGTTAAATATATTATTTGTATGTATATAATGTATATATCTTTTACTCTCTTAATGACTTTTGCCTTTCTATGTATATTTGTTTACATATTTGTACCAAAGAAAAAGGTTTTTTTTTGCTAATTTTCACCTTCTTAATGGAACTTTGGTACATAACTTGTCTTCTATATTATTATAATTGCTTCTTTAATTACAAATGTATTTTAAATTCTCTGCCACATGGCCAAAGAATAAACACCTTTTTATAACCCAACTTATCAAAATGACAAATAAATTTAATGAAATAACATACATTGTAACAGATAATTTTGGGGGGACTTCTAATAGTCAAAGAATACAAGTAAATAGCAAATGATTTTCAGTTTCTATTTGAGAGTTTATCAAGCTAATGCTAGTATTATCTAACTTAATTATATTTGGACTATAGAGAAATGTTTTTCATCTTGATTATTATAGGATAACAGTTTATCCAAAACCTTGTTATGTGGTAATGATCATCTGCTGTTTTTGTCTTTCAAACTCTCTTTATTCCTTTGAAGTTAAACTCCCCACTCTTTTTTAAAAAATTTATTTATTTATTTTTAGAGAGAGGGGAAGATAGGGAGAAAGAGAAGGAGAGAAATATTGATGCGCAAGAGACATCGATTGGTTGCCTCTTGCATGCCCCCAAACAGGGGACATGTTCTGAAACCCAGGCATGTGCCCTGACTGGGAATCGAACCGAAAACCTTTCAGTTCACATGCCAACACTCAATCCACTGAGCCACACCAGCCAGTGCTAAACTCCCCACTCTTCTTAATTAGGCATTTGAAGTGGGACCAGCCTCCCGACCACCAGACCACCCAATGCAGGTGACACTCTGATGAAAGCTGGCCTTCCGTTTCTGCTAACTCCACCTGATGTACCAAAGAGCAACTCAAACGGAGACTGCCACTAAGAAATCAGAAGCAGGCTGAAACTCGGAGGGGCAGCAATAGAAGAATTAGGAATGATCACCGAGAGCAAAGATGTGTCATTAGAGACCAAGTCTAAAATCATGCACACCCTCGTATTCCCAATGACTACATACAGATGTAGTGATGAGGGCTGATAGGAAAAAATGGATTCATTTGAAATGTGGAGATGGAGGAGAGCTCTGTGGATACCAGGACTTCCAGAAAGATGAAAGTGGGTCCCAGAACAAATGATTGAGGCAGAATGACACAACTGAGCTGTACTACCTCAGGTACGTCATGAGAGGCGGGGCTCTTTGGGCAAGAGAGTGAGGCTGGTAAAAATACATGCAGGAGGACAAAAGGGAGACCAAGTATGAGAAGCAGGGGCTCCACGAAAGACGTCCTAGGTGTGAATGTGCAGGAGCTGAGCAGGGTCATTGAGGAGGGGACATAGTGGGCACTCATTCACAGGGTTCCCAGGAGTTGTAGCTCACTCCCCAGCACATGCCACATACAAGGGAACATGTAACTAAAATAAGGCTCCTCAGAGTCCCTTCTAAGGCTCTAGTAGAAATTTTGAGGAAATGAAATCTGTCCCCCTGCTAAAGATTCTAGGTCAGTAGGAAGTTGACCTGAAGCTGTTGGTGGCTGTCCTGCCAAAGCAAACAGTGGAAAAAGTCTTCTGGTAAAGATAATAACAAAAGAAAGCCAATCCCAGAGATGTTTGCAGAGAGTATCAAATTTTGTGCACGTCTAGAAATATCAGTGCCAGAAGTCAGGTTATCCTTTGGATAGTTTTGCATCAAAAGCCTTAATTTAACAAACATTTCTTAGGTGACTAAACATGGCCAGGTAATAGACAAGATAATTGGAACAAAGTGATAGGGAACACCGATGTCTTTGCTATGTTCTCTGAGGAAGACAGGTGCAGAAGGAAGGGAGTTCAGTAGGGTTCTGAAACACTGTGAGACAGATGTTTTCAAATTACAAAGGGACCACAAAGACAACAGTAGCCCAAACGATATAAAAACAGTCAAAAAAGAAAAAATTTATAAAGCTTAAACTTTATATGATATTCAATAGGCAATCATAAAACAAATACTTTTAGAGGATGCATTCTCCATGAAAGGAGAAGTTTGAAAAATAGACTGAGGCATGAACAGCAGAGTTCATGTAAAAAATCCCCACATGTTTAATTTTTCTTCATGTTACTATACTTCTAGAGACATATGTATTGATAACCTTTTGATATATTTCTTTGACTTGTAAGTCATTGGACATTCAGAGTGCCTGAACACCTCCTAGACCAAAAAATATATCACATTCATAAAAATAATTTTTAAATAGCTCCAAAAGCTGCTAATATAAAACCTATACTGTCTCCCTGGCTGGTGTAGCTCAGTGGATTGAGTGTGGGCTGTGAACCAAAGGGTCGCCGGTTCGATTCCCAGTCAGGGCATATGCCTGGGTTGCAGGCCAGATCCCCAGTGGGGGCCATATGAGAGGCAACCACACACTGATGTTTCTCTCCCTCTCTTTCTCCCTCCATTCCCTTCTGTCTAAAAATAAGTATTAAAAAAAAACCTATACTGTAAAACATGCAAGACTTGTGGAAAATAATACATTGGTTTTTATAGTAACTTTCAGCAATGGAGTTTATAGTTTTGGAAATAAAGATGTTTTGTTATGAACAGCAATTGAAAGTGGCTATTTTGATTGATAGGATGGCATACACATATTTGAGGAGCAGTTATAATTAATTGCACTATTTTATTTCATGGTCCCTAAGCAAAATGCAGGTTTAGAAAACTGCTGCAAAGGCATCTACAATATATCGTTTATAAAACTGTAATTTATGTCATAGCTAAATCAGTATGTTCATATATAAATGTATAAACATATATACATACATCTAACAACTTTTACTCAGAACACTGGAGAATACGGTATCTGAAATAAAAATAATTCTCTGGGTAAGACTGATGGCATATAAGACACTGGAGAATAAAAGGGTAGTGAACTTGAGTGAATAGCAATAGGATCTGTTGAAAATAAAGCAAAGAGAGAAACATGACTGAAATTAATAAATGCATCTTGAGATACATGTGAGAAAATATCAGTTGGTTTATAATAAATTAAATTGAAATCCTAAAAGGAAGTATATTTAAAGTATAAAGTATATATTTTAAAAATGGCTAAAATATTTCAATTTGCTGAAAACAAAACCCCACATATCCATGTTCTTCAAAAAATTTGAAACAATATAAAAAAATGGATGTGTATCTACATGCAAAAACATGAGTTTGAAGGCCTTCTTACTACTGTGTTGCTCGTCTTGATTTTGCAAGGATTTTAGGTCTGTAGATGTGGAACATTTTCTTGTAGTGCTTTGTTCTATTTTAATTTGTTCAGTCTGGACTACTGTTCTGAACAAATCAGTAAGGTAAGCTGTAATGAAGATTGATCTCCTTTTATGGATCCTTAATTGCCTCTTATTGCAACTGCTGGTTGGATCCAAAGGCTCTTTCAACTGCTTAGTGGTCAAATAAAGTGTGAGATGTGCCGGTGCGGATAGGAGGGTGGTGGCGGCATTTAGCACTTCCTTCTACGGTCGGTCGCCATTTCTAAAATGCATCTTAGTAAATCCAAGATCACTGACTTGCAACCAACTAATTGACTGTCACTGCTAATGTTTTGCTCATTTTTATAATGTGCATAAGATTGATACTACTTCATTTTGTTCTAATTTATTTATGTGTATGATTGTAGGTTATGAAGTCATCATCTACCCACTAATTTATCTTCTCCTGCTGACAAGTTTCAGAAAAAGGAAACTTTGATTACATATGCTGAAAGACTTCAATAAATAAAAGAGAAAAAGTGTGTTTCTCTTATATGTAAATTTCGCATGAAGAAAACTCTTTGATTATGTTAAATAGCTGGTGACAAGACAAATAGACTATTTTTTAATGTATCAACTTATGAAAGTAAATTGATCAATTTCTTGAAATAGTTGGTACAGAGTGATCTTGGAAATTAAGTATAATTACTATTCCTTCTATTAATAATAATGACAAGAATACTATATCTTCAGTAATAAAAAGTAGGTTATATTCATTAAACAGATAATATAAATTATATGAGAAACATAAAAGCAAAACAGTGATGGGCACATAAAAATGTTTAGAAATGTGAATTATATTGTGAATTATACAAACATGGGTAGAGATGCTTCATAGTTTTGTTCTCCTACTTTTAATAGTCAAAAACTTTAAAGAAAATCCTATTCTTTATGCAATTTACTGCATTCAGAAGATAAAAACCTAGCTACTCAAAAGAAGAATATCTTTTAGAATGCCTTCTAGAAAATTCAAGAAATTATTCCCATTCCCAGAAGCCTGCATCTCTGTCTTTAAGCACACTAGGCCAAAAGTTTTATATATGAGGTTAAAAATTCCCCAACCCGGCTTTCTGCATTCAATTATTATTTTTTTTAAATCATGCAATGTTCTACGATCCCATTTATACAAAACCTGGGTATTTGGAATATAGTTACTTCACAGACAGAGGGGAGATTGGCAGTTGCCAGGGGCAGAGAGGCAGAGGAATGGGGAGAAGTGGGGTTGACCTTGTAGAGACAGCAGTGCATTGTCACTCGGTAGAGTCGGTGGCTGTAGAACATTGTGAATGTACTAAATGCTACTGAGCTGCTCATTTGAAAATGGTTACTTTTATGTTATATAAATTTCACCTCAATTTTTTAAAATATAGACAAATATAGTCACCAAAATATACAAATGCCAAGCAGTATATTTGACCCCCACACAATGCAATGTAAAGATGATGTATTATAGAATCATACACTAAAAACCTATATAAGTTTGTTATAAAAGCCCATGTCACTAAAAATTAATTTAAAAAAAAAGTATGGGTCTTAGGTTCAGGGAGATGTGGCTTTGACCCTGGCTGTACCCCTTGCCAGTGGTGGGACCTTGTTCATTCATAAAACATGGTGTAACAACAGTGCCTCCGCATAGGGGTGACGTGAAGCTGAAATAAAAGAATACGTGTAAATGTATCTGGCAATTAGAATACTAATGGTAATCAGTGCTCTGACTTTTATTAATATTAATTCTCTAGATGTCCAATTCCAGATGGAGCTTCTGAGATCACTTTTTTTTGCCATATAAACTCTTCTAAAATTCTAAAAGCAAAATTTATAACTTATCTTTCACTGCATTTGGATTTTGAGTCACTGTGATTCTCCAATATCATTATGTAGCCAAATTAAGACTTCTATTCATGTAATAAATACTATTTTATTGTTTAAAAATATTTACATGTATAATATGTTGATTTAGCCAGATTGGCTTGGCTGAAAAATTAAAATGGATAGTTCCTTCTTCTGTTTTTTAGTTTAAAGGTTTACTTAATTTCTTCCTCCATTCTTACCTTCCTCCTTCCTTTCCCATATTTAATTTATTCCTTTTGTGTGTGTGATTTATAATTCTAATTTAGTGATATGCATTTCAATGTAGTTGTGGAATCAATCTCATTGTTTTATAATCATTACATAGGGTAGTTGTAGTCACAAACCCAAACTTTTGTGGATTTCAAAAGGCAAGGAAAAGTCTAAAAGGTATCATTCTGTCTCATGTTTCATAGGAATCAGACCTTCTTTTCCATAGTAGTTACTCTTGGGTTAATAAGAAGGTGGGTTGGTAAAACCCTTTGAGTTGGTCAAATTCCCTGAAGCAGGCTCAAAATAGGCACAATTCAGGGGATGTTCATGTAAACTCAATAATTAGTCTAATCATTCCCTCTGTTAGAAGAATGGCATCTGCACTATAGAGAGATTTTGAGTTTTCCACCACTTCTAAAGTGTATTTAGGAAGGTTGACTAAAAAAATCACATCCTGTAGGTATTGTGATTAATGAGCTCAGAAAGTGAGTGGCGTAAGCATTCTTCAGGACTCCCCCAAAAGTAATTAAGCTCCAGGCTATAGCTATATGCCACTACATATTTTGTCAGCTTAAGGGCAGAAAACCCATTTGCAGCTCTTCCTTAATTTGGTGGGCTGACACCCTGACAGCCTGGGAAATAGGTGAATTCTTCCATACAAACACCTTCAATTGGATGCTCTACGGGTGATTTTGAGATTGTTCTTCATTTAGTGAAGATATAGTTACTATACAATACAACTGACTTGAACACTGAAGAGGAAAATGCAGAAAAAAGTCCCCGTCAAGTCTCCAATTTCATTATGCTGTGACATGGACTCTGACACATGAGGTCACAGGGACTGTCTAAATATCATCCTGGAAGGTCACTGAGGAGCAAATCAGTGTGCTTGACCCTGTGACTTCACTTCTGCATACAGGAAGTAAAGTACACATGTAAAATATATATTTCTCAATATGCTTCTTGACACATAGTGAGAAATTTTTCATTACAAAATCAACTTCCTGTTTACATGGCCATAAGTATTTTTCTAGAGCTTAGAGAATGTTTTTGGCCCCAAATGCTTACTTACCTTCAAAAGCATATGCTACATGTGGACAGCAGATGAAGTTATTTATAAGCATAACTAAATCAAAAGAAATGAAAGGATTTAGAACATCTGATTCTTTGGGACAGTTTTATTTTGTAAGACTGTTGGAAACAATCCTTCCATAAATGTAGTAAATTTATAAGAGTAAATACCCAGTAATTAGAAAAAAACATGAATGACAGATTCATCAAATTTCTCACAAGTGTATCTATGATTTGGATTTCAAAGGATAATAAAAATTAAAGATACGATATCAGTGGCATTTGGATGTATAGCTCTTATATAACCCTACTCTGAGTGGCGCTATTTTTAATATCAATTTGTATCATGTTTCCTTGTTTTTTCCTTGATAGCTACTCTCGTACAAGTAACAGAAACACAGTGAAAAGTCAACTTTATTTACACCCTGAAATATTCCAGAATTTATTAGCTGTCTTATTTTATGGATTACTAGAATCAACAGAAAATAGGATATTGCATTACTTTTCAATATTCACATTTATTTTCTTTTACCATCAAAAAGATCATATAAAATCACGCAAGCTGAAAAGCTGCTTCGAGACTTCGCTGCATAGAAGCACTTTAAGTATGACATTTTCCTCCTCTGATTAGAAAGTTGCATTAGTCTGGATTGTATATCACAGAGATTGATGGCATTATATGTGTTATGTTTAAAGCAACAGACTTCAGAGCACGCCTACTCAATACTCTTTTCTTAATCATGTGTTTTTACTAGGAAATGCATTTAAATATTTGGACATTTTTGAACGTTGTCATAATAAACATAAAGTGCAGTTTATAAAAATGCTTTCAGCTTAAGTGTAAAAATTGTGCCTCTTGTTTTGATTATTTGTGAATAAATAGACTTTAATACACTATACATTTTATTTATTTCTATATAACAAAAAAATGTTCAAGCAGAATGACCTGTCCAATGGACATGCTTTTAGAGCTTTGTCTCAAAATCCAAATTGCCTTCAGAAAAGATTTTTATAAACTTATAGATTATCTCAGAATGCCTCTTTGAACAAACTTTTCTCTTATTATTTATAAAAGTAGTTGAGTGAAAAGTTTGTTTCCTGTTACACTATTCATAATTGTTAACATGGTTTGTATTTATGCATTTATGTTTATTTTTCTCTAACAATAGTTATTAGTTTAAAATAATGTTTGCCCTGGCTGGTGTAGCTCAGTGGATTGAGCGCTGGCTGGGAACCAAAGGGTCCCGGTTCGACTCCCAGTCAGGGCACATGCCTGGGTTGCAGGCCAGGTCCCCAGTGAAGGCCATGTGAGAGGCAACCATACGTTACTGTTTCCCTCCCTCTCTTTCTCCCTCCCTTCTCCTCTCTCTAAAAATAAATAAATAAAATCTTAAAAAAAATAATAATGTTTGAAGAATCAAAAATCTTAAGAGCCTGCAAAACATGTTCTCTACTTTCTAATATTTTTGAATAGTAGTTGCTATTGCAACTATTTTTGATCATTTCTATCATTCAAACAATTAAAATCATAAGCATAATCTTTAAAGAAACATTATTCTTTAAAGTCGTAATGCAAGCAAGAAGGGTAAGAAACAACTAATTGCAGAGATTTATTAGGTGCTTCTAGCAATCCCTAGTATTCAGATATTACACTATCTAATTAATAAAGAACTATATAGTCAATATACAAAATGCAGTACACTTAGACAATAATATAGAAAATGGAAAATGTGCAGTGTGTCCGCATGTTAGCAAAGGCGTTAATGGAAAGAAATAGGTGGTCGATTAATGTGCAGTCCTCAGTGGCACTGACATAATGAGTTTTTCATGTCTTGGGGCTCCTACTTCCTTATCCTTGTGTGCTCCTAAAGTTGGTTTTGTCAGCACACTTAAAAATATACAGGTGTATAGACTATAACTAAGAGCAGTGGAAATATAACATTTTCCATGTATTTTGCAGCAACAGCATCTTACCATTTTAAGTACTTAAGAGGGTGCTTAAGAAAGCTCCCAGCCCGCAATTTATTGATGTCTCTGAAGACTGCCATGTTATTGGAGAGGTTCAGAGTCATCTATGTTTATGCAGTGCTGAAAGAGCTCATTAGGTGAATTGAAAGACCGTAAGTTGAATGTCTGGTTTAATGCACACTTAAAAGGAAGGTTTTATTTAATAGTTTTTATTGTCATCGCTTTAAGACATATTAATTTGCAAATCTTCTTAATTGCCTAATTAAGTGTATCATTGTAAGATAAAAAATGTGGATGATGAAATAAGAAATACTTTCCAATATATTTTACTCCTAGCTCTGATAGTACATATCCTTTGGAACTTTTTGAATGATCATTTCTTGGCTCGAATTACTTTTCCATAAAATGTACATTAAGCTAAAAAAAAATCCCTTGGATTTTTTCAGCAACTATTATGTGCAAAGTTCTGTGTAAGTCGCTTGGTATTTATAGGAATCAATCTATGGTGCTAAATATAGCAAGGGTTCATGTGCCTCTTAAGTTTATAGCTGGAAGGACCTTAGGGATGGTCTAAAAACGGAGATAAACACTTTGTTCATAAACACTATTAATGAGATCTATTGAGAACAGTAAATAGAAAACACATTAAATTACATTCCCATTTTGCATAATTATAACTAATTATAGTTATTAGACTAATGATCTTAGTCATCAAGAACAATGTAATTGTTATAAAGGTTAAGAAACATAACAAATTGATATCATTCTATTATGGTTTTTTCATAACTCCCTTGATATGCATTTTCAATTTTCTTCATGGGCTTCCCCCTCCCCCATTTTCCCTGTAAATAGGATGAGTTTTCTCCTGAATTTCCCCTAATGCAACACTCTTGGTCTTTTTCAGCTTCTGACCCTTCAGACTCTATTTTATTATCCCATGAATGCACAAAAATTTAATTACCAGATATATAGTGACCACTTATAAGTCCATAATTCAACCCCTTACCTTTGGGTATCTCCTTATGGACTTGCCCCTGGACACTCTGTTCCAATACATCCAAAACAGTCATACCCTGTGACCATATTTTTATATAATATTCTCAATCCTGTTAATGTTATTTTGCTATAGATAAATATCTCAAAATTTTAATTTAAAATATTAACAGTGACTGTAAATGATGAAAAACTTCCAAAGTAATGTAGTACTCATTTGTAGGCACTATAGTGAAACCAAAGTCCAATGTGACTTCAGAAGGCAATTCAACCAAATGACTACCTCCAAAATTTTCTTATCTATCACCTTAAAACAAAAGTTTGAAAGCTACTTTGAATTCCAAATCACAACTTTAAAAATATATGTAATTATATATAAAAATAAAAGAAAGGAAGTATGTAAAACGTTCCTGGAACAGGCCAACCGTTATATAGGCATTTAATACCAGGCGGCTGAAGGAGAAACGGGCAGCCGCGGGAGAACACAGTCTATGTGAGCAGGTGCAGCTGAGGCGTTCCAGAGGTTACCTCACTGACTTGATCACATTTAATTCATGAAATTGTGTCACTTTCTGCGTTGTAATTCAGCAGCTTTGGAGGATTTGTGCTCGTTCAGCTCAGAGCTCAAAGAGCAACTGGAGATTTGTCTTGTTTACTCCCAAACACTGACCAGGTTCTTTAAGGCTGACACATTATATTTCACAACCCCCGCTCTTCACATTTCTAATCCACCTTTAATTCAAAAATATCTATCACTGTGGAACTCTCCGTGAATTATTAAAGTCTTGTACATGCGGAGGACTAAGTTTTGCCTCTCAACTTAAATCTGTTAAAGCCTCAGAGATACATGAGTCTATGTAAATGCTTTTCAGAATATTCTTTTGAAAATAAATAAATCAATTGACATATCAATCAGTAATTGCTAAAATATCATTGGGTAAAAAGTTTCACTGCAAAAATTACAAACTTTTTAATTAATTTTAGTAGAAGTATTAGTAAACAGCACTCTGCCCTCCAGCTGTGCTGGACAAAGTTTTTCATTTTGTTGGTAACTCTAGTGTTCTGATAACTTTTGAACTGGGAGTAGAGATTAAGAAGCCCAAATGTCAAAATATAATTTAAAATAAAATGAAAAAAATGCAGAAATTATTTTTAAAAGTGTCCAAAATTACAGAGAATTAAAATAAACAATGCATACATCTTGCATTAAGCTCCTCTGATTTTTTGCTTCTATATAAAGTACATGGATGATACATTTAACAAATTTTCTTAGTCTTCCATTCAATTTTTCATATATCATAATAGGGCATAGTACAAATAACAAAGTCAAATAATGTCAAACTTTAAATGTGCATAATATTTAAATATGCAAATTATTTGATGAGACACATCAGAAATCATGTGAATTCCTAAATATAGTAGTAATTTTACTGTAATATACATAATAAACTATTTATTTTTCAGTGCACAGTTTAGTGGCATCAAGTACATTCATACTGTTGCACAACCTTTGCCACTCACCTCGTAGTGAGAATATTCATACTCACGTAACAGAAGAACTTTGGTAAAAATATTGGAAGTGCCATGACACAGGGCTCAATGCAATATAACCTTATTTATTTCAAGTCATAACTCACATTTTATATTCCTAGTATGGGCCTCTTTAAGCACATTAATTATCTTTATTATGCTTTCAGAAAAAACTTTAGCCTTAACGTTAGGGAAGTCAGTACACAGACATCAGTCTGCCATGGACAAGGAGGTTTTTACTCTTGAGCAAGAGATTACAGGAGCCATCTGAACCCATCTGGTATCCCCACATGCTATCTGCTCTCACACGCGGCTCAAGTCGAACTGCCGCCTCTGTCACCCTGTCGTCCTTTGCATGTACATGGAGACAAAGGCCAAAATCGAGCGAAGCAATAAGAAAAAACAAAACCCAATAAACGCAAACAAAATAAGTGTGCCTGTTCTACCGCCATCATTATGTACTATGATTTATTTTGTGGAACTTAGGTAAAAGCAGAATGTTAGACAGGACTAAATAGTTTGCTTTTACTAAACCTTCCAGTGCTAAATTGTATTGTAGAAATGAATACTCTTACCTCCGTTTAGTTCATTTGTCTTTAAGTCAAGCAAATAAGGAACCCCAAGGAATCATCTAGAGAACAAGCTAATTTAACTATAAATTGGCTCAACTTTGATCGAAAATATTAAACAAACTCCCTCAAATACTATAAAATTAAAATGCAATCAGATGCCTTTCCAGTTTAACATGTGAATTCAGTTGAATATATTTATTTCAATGTTTTGTGGAGAATGCTAATGACAAATCTTTAGGTTTCTGTGAAATTTATTGGAGCTACGTAAGGGAATGACTGTGTTTGCCTTTATAAACCCTGTTTCTTTATTAATGAAACTCTATCCCTTTGATCACAAGCATTTGTCACTTTCCCAAAGCTTTTAAAACAATAATACATTTTAATATATGTACTATATTTACTTTAGAAATACTCTATCATTCTCTACATATTTGAATTAGATTATCTTCTACATTTGTTTAATATTTGGTGTTAATTATAATAGGTAATTTTATTATAAAACATGCATAGTCTCACAACTATGGAAATATTTACTGAATATCCTCAATTTATTACAAGGCCATGAGTTAATTTCCAGGTATAGTTAAGCATAACAATAGTGGTATTAGAATTCTGAACATGAAATCTTTTAAATATATATTTCATATACATAAATATGTTATAAAAATATAAAAACATTACCTTCCTAATATTACAAATTTCTATTGGCCAATATTATTTTTAAACTTTACAATAAGGAAGTGTATTTCATAATTACCAGTTGCATTTAGTGAGAAAGTAGTATGTATGTGCATTTGACTAATTTCATTGCGTAGATTACCTAATGTTTTCCTCAGAAATTTCTTTGGTGGTAGGTACTATCACCCTCTTCATTTTACAGTTGAGGAAGTTCTGACACAGACAACGTAAATAATTCGGCTTAGATCTTAAAGAGAATGAGCGCTGTGAATGAGATTCAGAGCTAACCTGACCGAGGAAGAACCCATCAGTGTGGCAAAGTGGTGCGGATGGATAGGAGACTGGTGCTCTTGATGAGTTTGCAATCTTGTTGAAGAGTTAGAGAATACTGAGAAACAGACAGTAAAATGGATGTATAACCATCCACTCAGCTTAGGACCATCAGTAAAACTGCTGGCTCCATTAGTTGAAGAGGTGGTGGAAGACTGAGAAATCATCCCATCCGTGATAACTGGCTGTGATTCCAACAGAAGAAAGAACTAATAAACATATTTTCAGTTGGAGCAAAGTATCTAAGATATGCATCAAAAAGCCCAAGTAAGCATTCCTTAGACTGTGAGGACACAAGTCTGATTAGAAGGACCTTTATACATTGAGAACTGAAAGAAATGCGATGTAAAATTTCCCATAGATTGGGCAAGTCGATTGGTTCCATCTAAAAAATACTGACAGAATTGAAAGATCAGCTTGAAGAGTGTTAAGGAAGAATTAGATGCACAGTGTGGGTTTGACAAACTCTCTGAGGCTGGCCAAAGGTGAACGGTGAAGAGTAATTCCAAAGTAGTATCAGCTCAAAGGCCATTGAAGCCTCCCCTTCAAATATAAGTGGCTTCACAATATAAGACCCTAGATGGCTTACGAACAGTGTGCTTTTTTTCCTTTTAGTTTTCTAATCCAACATCCTGGAGGATCCCTAATCGTGAGACCACAGCTGAGTTGGGAGTAGTATTTGCATACCACAGAAAATTGTCTCACCATCATCACTGACTCTGAGTCAAACCCCTTGATATTTAGCAGATACGTGGAATGGAGCACGTTGGGGCCCCAACGCCACTGATGGACCCGCGCGCTAATAGGCCACATATGCATAGTATTATCAGTCACACTCCTTACTGCGCAGGGAGTGTAGATGCAATGACCGCAACTGCAGGTGTTCGAGGCCAGGTCCTTAACCCTTCCCCTCATAAGCCACCCCCTGGAGAAGGAAATGCAGCTAATGATACATTAACAGTAAAAGTTTTTAGTTTTGTAGTTCTACGCTAATTCTTCACAGAAAGATCAAACATTCCTGCCAGCAATTGCTCTTTATAGATGCAGACTAACACCAGTGAGGCACTCTGCACTACCAGGAATAGAGCACAAAGAAGTGGTAGTGATGTGCTTGTTTTACAGGGGAATGTTAAAAATAGGATTACACAACCAAACCCCACAAGGGTGAGAAAGTGGGAATCAGACAGTTGCCCCAGGCCATAATCCTTGCTGTGCCCCTAAAACCTTCTCTCTTCGTATGGAAGATTCACAACAAGGCACTCCTTTCTGGTTTCTCATTATCCTCCTGTGTGACGAACCCTGCTGCTTTCCCGTTTTCACTGCAAATTCATTCTCTTCCAATTGGCCATTGACTGTAGGGCTCCTTCTGGCCTCTTTCTAGCACCTTGCATAGCTGCATGCTCTCTGCCTAGGCAATTTCACCCACAACCTATTGTCCCCTACGTGCCAGTGGTTTTTAGATTCACATAGTGACGCCCTAAATATAATAGACACCCTCATGCTCTGGACACTTGAATATAATGGAGAATATTTTCTTATGCCCTTCCCTAGCAATTTCCTTTCAGAGTGCATACCTCATTTACTTGTTTATGTCATCTTCAAGATTTACAATGCAGCGTATCAAAATATTTTCTCCAGATTTTTGGTGTTCCTAATTTTCTAAAAAACACTAATGGTGCTTAAAATATTTCTATAAAATAGTCTCGTGATCAGGCACCACTGATTGTTCTGTGGATATCAACTTAACCTCTCTTTCTAGGGGATTTGTCTCTTATCCACATGTTAGCGGACCAGGGCACTTTCTTCATTGTACGGTCAGACACTGTAATTATACAATGTCTCGTGTGAGTATTGATTTGATTAGGTCTGTTTGATTATTGCTTCTACTATTTGCCAAATTATGAATTTGGTTATATTATGTGCCTCCCTGATCCTTAGAGTACATCTGAAAATTGAGAATATTGTGTATGCTTTATTGGACTCCTGTGAGGATTCACTTAGTTAATTTTATGTAAATTGATTAGCAGAGTGCCTGGCAAATCGACAGATGCCAGTAAATGTTAGCTATCATCATCATCATCATCATCATCATCATCCTCTTCATCATTTCAGTATCCCAGGATTCGCTCTCCTTTCAACACAATCGACAGTTCCTTCATCCTTTCTCCATCTAATATTTTCAGCTACTGAGTGAAAAGAAAACTTTGTAAAAATTCTCCTCCTATAGCATAAACTTAAAACAAAATGAATCATGTATATAGAAGTAAGTTTCCAAAAGCATTTATTCTTTAATAACTTCAAAATGAACATCATTGCTGATGTATCAGGATGAAGCAGTGTTGCAAGTAAAACAAAAAACAAACAATAGATTTAACTGCATTCTGCTAACAAGCCTGTTTTAGAGCTTAGAAATGTCTCAATTGTTCAAACAGAAATTGCATAGGAAAGTATGACTCTAATTAAGACTTGAAAGCAAACTGAAAATCGACATTGTGTCAAAAAACATCTTGTACTGGATTCAGCTTAAAGTTATTTATCCAATTAAGGAAATAATCACCGGTGCATTACAAAGAATGGTATTTGCGCCTTCGCTTTTTGTTTTACTTTATTTCTCTTTTTACAAAATATATGAACCTAATACTAATTCCTTTCTTTCCCCTGGAGTATGTCAAGCCACCGTTAAGCTCAAATAAGCCTAAATTCAGTGAGGATTACAGAGGAATTTGCTTTTTATCCCATTTTAAAATGTCAAATGCATTTCCTATAATCACCTCTGCTCCTTTTGTTGCCAGTGAGGATGGGTTGTGTTTTAGTCTTTAATACAGAGTTTGCAAGCCACGATAATTTGGAAGAAAATTAATTAATGCAAATTACGTAGGAAGAAACACTGAGCTTGAATAGATCTCGTAAATATTTTCTCTTTCCCATTGCTATTTACACCATTTATGTCCCTTTTCAATGGTGTATTGTCCTCCACGACTATTCTCAATTACTACATTTTCTCAATATTTTCTATCTGTTTTTTACACTATCATTTAGAAAGAATTTATTGTTCATTTGTATTTACTCTGAATAAACAGTTGTTTAAAAACATATGCGTGTTTTTGAAGGAAAATTTATGAATATGATATTAAATTCAGTACTAGGCATTAGGAGAATATTTTACACAATTCAAAGTATGGAAACTGAGCCCAGGTTTGGCTGCCTGTCGCAAGGAGAATCGAACCGATGAGGCAGGTACTGGTGAGAAGGAAATTGGTTTATCTGAGTGCTGGCATCTCAAGAAGACGGGGGACCCTTTCTTCACAAACCCATCTTAGCATCTCTGGCCAAGCCAGCAAGTCTTACAAGGAGTTGGTGGGGACTTGCCGGGGAAAATGCTAGGGGGAGTGCGAACATGCAGTTTCTCCTGAGAGAGGAGCAGGAGTACGGGGAGGGGCTGAAGCAGGGGTCGGACAGCCCGTGCTCAGCTTCACGCCCTTCTTTCCGATGTCATCTCTCAGTTTGCGTTAGTCTTTCTCCCTTCCCCGGGCACCTGCAGTTTATTGTTGGCCCCGGCATCTCTCACAACTACAAGGAAAACTGAAGCTTTGGGTTGGTTGTATGCTTTGATACGTTACAGAATGCATAGCTTCGATTACTAGCTGGGAGATACCAAAGCATCATTACAACTTAACATCGCAGTGCCGGAGGGAGGAGAGAGAAAGCAGAACAAAGAGATCAGAACCGAGAGATCGGTGGAGCAGCTGTGGATGTGCAGGCAGCGTACTTGCTGGTCCCGATACAGGTATTCATGGTCAGCGTCCCTGACGTGGCCGTTTGGTTTTTATTACCTTACGGGGATTCCGAGGTAGAACTGCTTCTTAGGTTTACACAGGAATTGAACCTGTTGATTCTGGGAAACTTAGCAAAGAAACTTTTAGCATGTTAAACTCTAGTTTTAGGAGAAAAATCATGATCTGGGATTAATATTTATTGAGATTAATATGGGTAGATTTGTATAAGTATCATGTATTCATTCCTCATGGTATTATTCCTTAAACTGTCATAAATGTATACAGCCTCAAATATTTCTTCCATATTTCTTTTCAATGATCTTTTATTAATAAAATAAGCTTTATGAATAAAATCAAGGAGTTCATTGATACATGCACTAAATATGCACTAAATTTGTATCTCTAGGATAATTACATTCATATGAAAAATACAACTTTTTATTTTAATGAAAGTGAAATCTACTGATGAGCCTCTTACCATTCATTATTCCTCACAATTTTAAAATGATAATAACAGGGATCTAAAATTGAGATGTGCTTGTAGTTGAAACTAAACTCTTAAAATGTAGTGATATCGCTCTTTTGCAGAACATGTTAATTTCAGATTTTTTATACTACATAGAATTATGGAACTACAATGGGAATGGTTTGCACTACACTGATGTAACCTGGCAGCCAAGGAGAGTGGACTGGAATGTGCATGCGTGAACAATGACGGCTTCACTGTACTAGTCAGTGTGGGTGGTAGAGGCCATTGAATGAGCATGTGCATCGTGTGCCCATCACATTCAAAATGACTGAACCAGTAGAACGATGAATCTGCACCAAATTTTCCTTTAAGCTTGAGTGAGTTTCCTCTGTGGAAACTCTTTGGATGATTCAAAAGGCTTTCAGGGACGAGGCAATGAGCGCAGCACAGTAAAAGTGTGTGGCACAAACGCTTCAAAAATAGTGGAGAGTAAGTTGAAAGTGATCCACATTCTGGAAAGCCTGCAACAAGCAAACGTGTCAGAATGTTGAACAGGTACGGGCTGCGATTGACAAAGACAGATGACTGATACTGTGAGAACCAGAGGCTGACCTGGGGACTCCAAAAACTACTGTGTTCGAGATCTCGATGCAGGATCTTGGCATGAAACCTGTCATGGCAAAATTTGTTCTGTAGCGTCTGCCACCAGAGCAGAAGGAACATCATTCTGCAGTTGCTAATGACACTGGGAGAACTGTGTGAGGTCCCAAGGTGCCTACTAAGAAGGGAACTGAGGCATCATGGTCCTGTGTACAGTGTTTCTGGTATCTTGTGTCTTCTTCAATAAATAGACACATGGAAAATGTATAGCTAGATACTTTCTGGACATACTAAATTTCCTTCATAAAGTGGTTTATTTTCCAATTTTTAATATTTATTTTAATACTATTTTCTAAATTAAACTTTAGTACTAGAGGCTATACTTTTAGAAGTGTCTACTTCAAGATTTTATCATCGTTCTGGTTATTTGTGAATTCCCCGTAGGGAAGAGCATCATTTCTTACTCAAATGAACTGTATAACCTACACTTAGACTATCATATCAAAACCCTCATGTAATGATGCATTTATGATGATGCACCGATTTGTAGAGTGGTCTCCCACTGTATTTCCAAACAGCATTTCCTTTGAAGTATTTAATTCTCACTTGGCACTTACAGTCTTAACCGTGCATTTAATTCCTAGATAATTGCCATTGATACTTATATGGTTGAACTTTCATCCTATTCTGTGTTTTATAATTGCTACCATTAGATCATTTCCCAAAGGTTTACTTTTCAGGCTCATATAGTGTTTCAATGTCATATTATTTCTCAAAGCACAGATTTTGTGATGTAATATTCAACACAAGCTTTAACCCAGGCGAATGAGTAATGACAACCTATTAATATGCTTTATAAAAATTTTACCTTTGCATTTTAAGACTTGTAATTATATTGTTGCCAATATTCTATTTCATTAATTCTTACTTAAGCATGGTAATGTTTATTTTGCTGCCTTTATATCTTTGTACTTTATAGTATACTTTTATATTTTATATTGTATTATATCACTACCTTTATATCTTCCTCCTTTTTATCTTAAAAAAATTATTAGCTATAATCCCAGCTGGGTAGCTCAGTTGGTTGGAAGAGTGTGGCAAAAGCGTGCAGGTTCAGTCCCCGGTCAAGACACATACCTAGGCCTGGGGTCCAATCCCTGGCCAGATCATGTACTGGAGGTAACCAATTAGTGTTTCTCTCCCACATCAATGTTTCTCTCTCTCTCCCTCTCCCCATTCCTCTTTCTCTAAAATCAAAAACATATCCTCAGAAAAAAATAATTTGCTATAGCTCCTAAATTATTTTTAATATAGCCAAATATTCCTAATTATAAGCACATAATTTGCTTTCCAGCATTGCTGCATAATTATGTTTTAAGAAACTATTTTTTTTATTAAAGTTTAATTTTCTACCATTTTTGCAGTGACTCAAGTATAATCTTAAGTAATTTTATATAGCCAGGGAAATCATTAATAATGATTACATTTGCTGTTAATGTATCACTCACTCTTCCATCACTATTTTAAATTTCTTGTCATAAAAATACAAGCTCATAGATATAATAGTGACAGATTCTAATTTCCTTTCAGAATATTTCTCAATGCATATTGCTTATTTTTCCTAGGGCATGTTACTCCTTTGCATTACTACCAGTGTTTGGGGAAATAAGCTTCTTGATTCAGGGTAATATCAAGTATATCAAAGTATAACTACTGCAATACCAACTGAAGGCTTGCAAGGGGATGAGCTCCTATGAAATGCAATTTGATCCATCCATTACTTTTTATAGTAACATGAAACTGAAATATATGCATTGCATGTGACAATACGCTGCATCTTCGAGCCATCAAAGAGAGCATAAATACATTATAAATTTCAGCCATGCATACATAATTATGAATGTCAACAATAAAACGGCACAGTTTATAAATGAAGCCTCGTTCTTCCTCAAAGGTTTTCAAATTTACAAAAGAATATGTATGACTTATTTTTAGAGTTGAGATTTTGGAGTGCACTACTAAATTAGCTATTTATAATTTCCCTTTATTACATTATTCAAAAATGATAGATGATTTACAAATTTAAAAACCGACTCGGAAATCCTACTCTGTTCTATATCACTTCCTGGGGGGAGAACAATGCTTGGTCGACACCCTGGCTTCAGCCTAGAGAGACCTGGAGCGAAGGACCCAGCGAAACTGTAATCCAGACTCCAGACCCACAGAAATGGGATTCTGAATGTACGTAGCTTCGACCAGCAACATTCGCAGTGATTTATTATGTAGCAGTCGAAAACGGATACAGACTATAGAGAGAAGGAATTGCGGGATTTAGAGACACAGCTAGAGATTTGTGAAGTGCAGGGGTAACAGTGCAGACTGTATCCCACCCGCCACTCCTCTGAGAGTGTTTCTGTACATGCTGACTCTGGCTGATGTGTAGCTTGCAGATCAACAGCATATTTGTATGAGAATCCTAGAAACTAACTTCAAGAGATACAGACTCTGACCTTCAGGCATCCCCACACTGGGAGACGTGCTGGCCTCCATCCATGGGGCCAGGGCGACCTGAAGCTTAGGTGATGTGAATTCAGGATGATGCACCCGAACCGTCACTTGCCTTACAGGATTGGACTGTGCTCATCTGCATGTGCAGAACTTTGTTCTCTTCCCTCTCCCTCCTTATAAAAACCCCTGCCTGCACTGAGAGGTAGAGATGCGCTTTGAGACAGGAGTCCCCCATCTTTTAGGTGACCGGCATTTGATTAAACCATTTTCCTTTACATCGATTGGCACTTATCTCTCCAGTACTAGTGTTCAAAGGGGCAGGCAACTGGACCTGCCTTTAGTTCCATATTTAGATATTTTTAAGAAAAATAAAAGCAAAAATTGAAGCATACCACATTTGGTGTCAAGCTTCCTACTATTTGTCTTGGTTTCCAAGCCAGAAATCCTACACCTTAGCCATTTTCCACTAACTAAATAAGTAATTACATTTTTAAGTGAAAGATTAATTTTGTGTATTTATACTGTCATCTATTTAGGCCAGAGAATCGTTCTTATATGCACTAACCAATTTCATTGCTTATTATTTATAGGTGTAATCTATGTACATGACCCATATAGAAAGAAAGCTGGAGTACTGTCCATGACATAAGCTGATTTGAATTTCTTTTTGTTATGTGGCCATGTCCAGGTCTTGGTCAAAGTATCAAACATAAAATAGGTTAAAACTTTAAGCATGTACTAGCTGTGAGATCTTCAAATGTAAAGTAGTACTGAAATATATCTGACCATAGTATAGACCTTGACTGTGCAGAGGAAACTGTTTAAGATCTTATGGTGCCTCTAGTGATATGAAGTGAGTTCTTTAAGACTTGGGTTTAGGTGCTGAGTTTCCTCATTTATGTATCAAGAGAATGCTAGTCCTACGAAACCACAAAATAACCTGCAATGGGCTCACTTTTCTGTGTCAACTTATTAGAATGTAGTTCGCCATTATGTGATCAAATATCTGTATTAAGTCAAGAATATGTTTTTAAATAGTCAATACATGTCCTGGTCCACATTTTATTTGGGCATTTTATTTTTTAATTTGAAGCCTTTAGAGATTTTATGGCTTTCTTTTTGTTACTGATTTCTAGACTTAACTTGGGGGTATTGAGACCATCTTTGTGGCCCAATATATAGTCTGTTCCCCTAAGTGCTCTCTGTGTATTTGAAGAGAATACACAATCTAAAGTTTCTGAGAGAGCACGTTGTAATTCCCATTAGGTCAACATTTTTATATTGTTGTTTAATCTGTCATTTGTTAACAGAAGGTGTGTTAAGAACTGTCCATTTTGGTGGTGGATCGGTCTTAGTTCTGTTCTCCATTAGAATTTTAACGTCCATGTATAAGGCAAGAGTGCAATGTTTATTGGGTGTCTGCTAAGTGTCAGGGATTTAAAAAAAATTAAACAGCTATTTTGATATGGAGATAATATATTTACATATTATATTGTCTATGTTATAAAATACAATTTTATACATATTGTTTTAGGAAATAATTTTCTAAAACTCACTTGAAAAGAACATGAAATAAATTGTGCAATATTTTCCATTTATTCTTGTAGTCTCTATAGCATCTTACATGTGGGAAACAAATAGATTTTGCATTGATTTTAGTAAAGAGGCAGATTGGCTAGTGAAATATATTAAAACTGAGAGACTATGTTTTTTCTAGGTATCAATGTTTACTATACTAAATATTGTTCTAAAAATGATCGCAGTTGGCTTTTTGACTAGTGATTTTTAGGTCCCTAACACTTCAAAGCATCACACTTCTAAAGGAAAAACGAAAGTTTGTCTACTTTCAGCTAGTGAGGTTCTTAATAATGATCACTCTGAGACATCTATAACAATAATTCTATTATTGTAAACTTAAGCAGATTGACATTTTAGACAAAATCAAAATAGAGAGAGACCAAAATAGAGGAAGTATGTTCTATGGTTTCCTCACTTAAAAATTTAAAAATACATAAGGAACATAAACCTTTCTCAGTTCTGCAGAACTTGGTGTAGGTTTTCTCAATGCCGATAGAGTTAATGAAATTTTGGACAGATGGATTAAAGAAATGGCCCGACCAACCAAAATCACCCATTTAATGACGAATTCCTTCAGCACTGAGTTATATGTATGTTCCATAAATCTGATGATCTGCGGAGACATTCATTTTAAACTTAATTATTTGATAAGATTAGAAATAAAATATTGATATGCATCTCAAAGATATTTCTATTTTATTATACATTTTAAAAATGGTCTCTGTTAAAATATACTTGCAGAGAAAAATATTGAAAATGGTCTTTGGAACAGCATTTTAAAACTCAGTAACGATAGTAAAACCTGGTTGGCTTTTATCATTTTCTCAATACTAAAAAACATGTTGTCTTTGCTCTTTTTGAAAAATCATGTTCTAATCATATCTGCCTAACTACATTGCATCAGAATTCATGCACATCTCAATTAGTGAAATGGTGAAAGATGTGAAATAATTAGGATCTTATAATTAGAATCTCTAAAACCCTTGGTTTAAAAATAATCTCACAATAGTAATAATCACAAGAATAATGATAGTCTTAATAGCAATTTTGGTGTAAACCACAAAGCTTTCAAAATGCAATATACAATTGATATAAATTAATGTTTTTATATGATAAAATTCTAAAATTTAATCCTAACCATAAATCCTAATTATAATCCTAATTTAAGCTTTGGGGAAAGGGCTTAAATTACACAGCAGGCTCATTTAGTAATTTTTAATTATTTAACTTGTTATAAATTAAATCGACTGATGTCTATCATATATTTAAAATTATGTTATTAAAGCAGCAAAGTTACATTTAAGGGGGAAATTTGCACTACAGACAAGTACATATCAAGTAGAACAGAACAGTTTAACTTCTTTAGGGGGAGAGTAAACTACTAGGAAGTTATCAAAATACACACTGATGTCATCTGCCTTTCAACAGGCCAAATTTAAAATAATGTGCTCTTTTAATTCTGTAGTATGGCCAACTGGAAGAAATTCCAAGGTGAGTGACGAAGGGCTGCTGCCCTAAGCAGCCATGGTCATTAACACAGGAGATGCCACTTCTGCTGCTCCGCAGGGTGACAGGAACCACACCCAACGTCGCCCTGTGGCAGGTGAGCTTGGGAGCACACCAGGGCCAGCGGGACAACCCAGGGCGCACTTGATCAGCTGGGCAGTTTCTGAAACCTCATTTGAACGCTGTGTCTCAGGTTTCATTATGCAGGGCAGAGAGGGATCAGCTCATCTCAGGAGGGCTTTGGTGAAGCTGAGAAATGATTTAATGCCTTGGGGGTCTTGCAGCTTTAGCACTTGGAGCTCGAGACTTGACAGAACAAATTGTACCACGGAGGTTAAGAAGAATCAAGAACACTTTTGTGGACACATTTCTTTTTCAGAAGGGCCTTGATCGATAGCTTCTGTTAGAGGAGCGGTTGACTCTTTCTTGCATGAGGAGCTTGAGGAAAGGTAGTGAGGTGCTGTAAGCTTGGCGGATGCGTGTAGGGGCTACCTGGGGAAAATGAGGGTAAACCTGCATGATAGAGCCCTGGCCCCTCTCCCTCCTTTCCCTCCTCCACCCGTGTCCCCCTCAGCCCACAAGATAAGGTCCCCGTTACTTACCTGACTTCACGCCTGGTCCCTGCATTGCTCCAGCCTCACGTCTCATCAGCTTTCTTGGACTTGCCAAGCATTCTTCCTTCAGAAGGTCTGCGCTCTTGTTCTTCTTTGCCTAGAATCGCCTACTCTTCATAAAACATGGCTCATTCACTCACTTCCTTGAGGTCTAATTTAAATAATGGGACATTTTTCTTTGGACACTGCATATAAAGATTCCCTTCTTCAACACTTTCTCCACATTTATTTTGTCTTTAGTACTTAACCTATTACTTACCTTGTTTATTGCCTTTTTCTGCTATAGAATAGAAATGTCCGGCATCTTGTAGTACTCAATACATACATCATACATATTTGTTAAGTGGCCGAATTAATGAACCATCAGGAATATTATATAAGTAAATGCATAAAAAGCTAAATTTTCTCTGCAAAGGCACGTGGTCACAGGGACAAATTTACCATTCCTCAGAAATAAATGTATTTCTTCATATTTATTGTGTGACTACCAGATACCTGATACTGTGCTGGACTAGGTTTCCGTCCCTTTCCTTCCCTCAATTAGTTTATAAATACAGAGACCTGTGTTTATTTAGGTGAACTTCCAATCTGGAGACATAGAGCTTTATAAACAAAATTTTGCCTGAATCATATTTTGAAGTATTTTGAGTCACTGGGATCACAAGTAAGTTTAGAAATAATGTGATCCAGCTTCCAAAAGTACCATAAAATTTCCTTTTTCTCCCTCTCTCTCCCTCCCTCTCCCTCTCTCTCAGCAAATGTCATCCACTGTTCCATTGAAGAAAAAGTTGAGATGTTCACAACATTTCAAGATATGAAGGAATCCATCTTATAATAACATGTAACTTTTTAAATGAGTAAGAACCTATCTACAAGTCAACAAACGTAATCCAAAATCCAAGTAAATATTTAAATTTATTCGAAGTGAAATGAAAAAATCCTCTCTAATTATAAAATATAAACAAGATTGGAAATAAATAGCATTCTAATTTACATCAAAAGTGCTGACAAGTGCTTATTATGATCATACTCAGATCCATACCTGAGAATTTAGATTAAACATAGTGCATGGCAAATTAGATAAACACATTTATTTATGTTTAAAAAGAGTAGTATTGCCAAACACCACAACAGCCAGTGAAAAAGTGCTCCAGAAATATTACAAAGCAAAGGAACAGCTGCCTTTCTACTTATTCAAGTGCAGGTAACAGAGTGGGGAGAAAAGTCAGGGAGGGGTCTACCTTCATAGGCACGCTCCTCAATGGTCTACCGGTTTATGCTGCAAAATATTGCAGCCAGACATTGTATGAGAAAGACAAATTAACAAGGTCTGCACAGAACTTACACCTGTATTCCCGTGCTCCAGAGACTTCTATTAAGAAGTAGAAATATTCCAACACAATTACAACATACCTCAATATTTACTAACAAAGTTTTTGAAAACTGGTCAGTTGGTCATTACTAAACATTGATTTATCAAACATACAGGAAAATGGTGTTCTAAGAATAAATAAGCTTACTTTCAAGGTATTCAAAATTTTAAGTAAGATTTTGAGGGAAAAATAAGAAAGCTCTCAAAAAATTAAAAATTAATTTAAAAGAAAAAATTGAAAGGCAGAGTTTATAGAGGAAAATATAAAGAATACGAAACAAAAAATAAAAGAATGGTAAGAGCAAGGTTTGCCAGAGAAAGTTCTGGCATCCACCACTAACCACATACTGATCATGAATTAACACTATTTCATTCATTTTACAAACATATGTACAAAATGAGGTTAGACATGAAATCACACATGTTTTTGTATGACAACACATTTAGAGAGGATATTTCTTTCCTAAGTACTATGGCTTTTCAAGAAGCAGAGCCTAGAATTTTAGAGGCAGGAAGACATTTCCAGCCATTACTTAAGACTACTGAATTGCATGGGCTGAAGGGTCTATTTTCATGCTTGAAGTCTTCATTTTGCCTGTGAAGAAATAGAGCCATTTATTTATTTTTACAAGTTCAGAGCAGGCAGCGCATTCGATAGAAGACCACATCCATCCACGCTGCATAGAATTTGTTCCCCATAGCTATGCCTGCAATAGGCTGTTCCATAACTATGCAGGTTAGCTGCTTCTGGGCAATGGCCCATGGGGTTAGATCTGTACATGTGGAACGTTTCTCACTCAGAAGCAATGTTGCGTGCTCTCATGTAGTGGCATGTAAGTACGGAGTTCAAGGACGGCGTCAGAGAAAATCCATGCTAGGTAGGGGAGAAATGTCACATGCAGAATACATGTGTAAATCAGTGTGAGTAAACTGCAGGGTCTTCCTGGTTAGCCGGGCTCTACTCTGGGCGGTATAGTCCCCTGGTGTGTTTACATCTACCAGTGAGTGCAGTACTGGTGGCAGCCGGTGCAGCCCCAGCGAGACGAAGATCGGAAGGCTGAGTCAGAGCACAGTTTTAATCCTCTGTTCCCATGGCCACCATTGGTGGGACCATTAAGCAAGCATGGGGTAAGTGTCATGCTGAGGTTGCTCACCCGCGTGTTAGGGCCACCTCTGCCTTAGGACATTTTGGTGAGAATTCACTTGGGATGCAAGTACATCAAAATTCTAGACCTCTTTGGAAGATTTCTTCAACAGCGTTCTTTCCTAAACTTCTCTGTCACAAATTCATTATCAAAAATCCTTTTCCACCAAACCTCTTCCACTTTCCTGAACAACTGGTGAGACTACAGCTTACTGTATAACAGTCCGTTTTCTTCCAGCCCACTGGCCAGTGTAATACGCTGTTTGAAGTTCTGACCAATGAAGGGATGTTCAAGCATTACTGAGTTTCAAGGACATCCTTGGGCTCAGCTGCAATGCTACAGATTTCAACGTGCTGATATGCAGTATATGATTCTCTGTAAAACAGACCCATTTTAAACAATTTCTTATAAATATACTAGTTATAAGTGACTCATCACATGAGAACAATAAGATCCATAGTAGTGTGTTTTCAGGAACTGCTTCAGTCCAATTCTAAGTGATAATGAAGTGTTTCTGGCTGTGACACCCAGTTGACATGCATGTCAGGTTACATAGGACCTGGTGTCCAAAGAGGAGGATTTCAGTCTCTAACACAGAGATAAATCATAAAAGTAGTTATTTGCCAAAAAATATGTTCTGAAGCTTTGTGTATTATCAAGTTGGCACAATCTGGAATAATGCTCATTTTCTAGTGGGTAGTACCCCCAAAACACTGGTTTATAGATGCTAGTAGATGCAAATTTTAGTTTTGGAAATGGTGGGCTAGCTTGTTTCAGTTTAGTTTTCCTGATAAGCATGACCTAAAAACTGGGAATAAAATGGAAATAATTTTTTGGAGGAACTGGAGAACTACCATAGACTTGTGGGGGTAGGATGCTAATGAGAATAAAAGTCAAGAAATACAAGTTCAACATTGGGTATGACTTTTATTGATTTGGAAGTAATCACTATGAGAACAGGACATTTAGGAGGTTCAAAGTGCTGGAAGTAAAAAAAAAAAAAAGAAAGAAAGAATGGATTAAGGAGTCAGTATAGAAAAGAGACCATCGTAAATACTCCAGGCTTTCCTTTGAAGATTCCAAGGTTCTGACATAGGAGTAAGAGCAAGCTATAAATAAATAAGGCTTTAAAAGAAATGAAACCCAGCTTCAAATCAGCTCAGTGTCTGATTGGATGACGATAAATATCCCTTGCACACTGCTAACCAGAAGCTAAAGTAAATCCTTTCAAGTGGAAAATAATATCACCAAGAGTTTTGAATTATTTAGACATTTTCCTAATATGGGATCTGCTGTTTAAAAAGCAACGTCATGCAAATGACTGTGGGAATACAATCATTAAGTGGAATTGAGAGAAAAGCTGAGCCAAAGAGGAAGCTACACAGAAGTTCTAGATACTGAAATTGTTAGACATGAACTTTAAGATTAATTTGACTCGTATCTATAAAAATTAATAACAATTTTGGTGAATTTTAGTAGTAAACTGGAAATCATATTAAAAAATTAAGAGGATTCTAGATCTATAAACAATACCTAAAATTAAGAAGCAAATAGTTGAGTTTAACAATAAATTAAATATAGCAGAAGCATTGAAAGAAAAAACCAACAGAGGAAAAACATAAGTATCATATGGGGTAGTTTGAAGTTCTAACATATGTAATTAGAATTGGAAAGGGAAAATATATTAGAGATTACCAAACTTCTTTTGCCTTCAGGAATTATTCTTCTTGACTTTAGTTTTAGCAATATATTAAATAAATGATAAGTTCTAACACAGGCTTCATGTTTTAAATTTATCAAAATATCTAAAATTTAATTTCCTATTTTTCAAAGTTTTGAGAAAAATAAAATTAGGAATGATTATAAACTTAAAATATGAAATTATGTTATAAAATTAATAATAAATGATAAATTTACTACTATATCTATAACAATATATAACAATATGAATTTATAATATATGATTATAATATGTTTAATAATATATAAGTATGTATTTATAATAGAATTGTAATCTATGACACATTTAATAAATAAAACATCAATTCTATTTAAATTTATTAATATCCTTATGAGTACTATATTAGATAACTATATAGTCATCTAAGTTAAACCAGATCTTTTATTATATGAATAGTGATGCTAATCTTTGTTTCCATAAAATCTGCTCATCCCGTAAGTAAATTCAAGTGGGGTTTGGCACATTTTGATTTGGTAAGCCTTTTGTGAATTGATATCGTTCATTTTTATTAGTAGTATCAAATACAGACCTAAAACATGCACAGATTATAGACCTAAATACTAAATTTTGGTCTTTGAGCTAAAAGATATGTTAAATAAAATAGTGAAGTAAAATGTTTTTAAACAGGTTCTGTGGCAGATTGAAAGCTTAAGTAATGCTTCTGAGATTAATTGCATCTTGAACTCGTTAACTTATCGTAATTTACTATTTTCATGTAAAAACCCTTGATACATTTAATTACATAAAGATGTTTGATGCTGATAAAAATATTCCGTGACAAATGAATGAATAACTGCAAAAATACTCTGTATTATTTTCTTTGTAACAGCATGCAAAAGGTAGACTAGAGTGTAATTAAATCTGATATGGTCTACCTATTTTGTAGGTATGTATACATATAAATTGGGCTTTTCACTTGTCAGCTTTGGAATGCCTGGGATGAAACATGATTTTTGGAGTTAATCACTCTGTCACTCAGGAAACAATGGGTTTTCTAAAATTGTACTTGTGTTCACCGTAAACATTTCTTAATTATATATTTGACACAGAGAAAAATGAATTACTCTTAGAAGCGAAGTGGATTATAAATGATTAAGTCTATATTTCAGGTAGCAGTGTTGTAAAGTGGTACAAATATTAATTTTATTTCTTTGATAATAAAAGTATCAGCAAAATAACTTATGTGTATCTTCATACATATCTCATGGTCATGAATGCTACCAGAGATCTGTGAAGAACGGCTTGTGAGTAGGTACAAACTCCATTTAAATTTTAAAAACGAAAGCCTAAGACAACTATATATGCGTGTTAGTGGGTATAGACTGTGTAAAATGTAGTGCATGACATCAATCACACGAAGCTGGAGTGGGGATGTAGGGAGGAGTTTTGGTATCTGATTGAAGTAAAATCATTATTAGTTTAAAATAGGTATAATTTCAAACAGACTACTATAACTTTATGCAATCCCCATTGTAAACACAAAGGGAATGCTTGTTGATGATACACTAAAGAAAATAAGGGAATAAAAGAAGGTCTATACAAAAAATTAACAAAAAAGCTGATTTCTCAGTGAGGAATTGTTTCATATAAGAAGAGAATAGTATTTGAATGTGAAATCTGAAGGGTGTGGTGTAGACATAGCAGTGACTTGAAAGGGGTACATTGGGTAAAAGCGTACAGAGACAATTTGCAGAAAAAGTAATACTTTTGTGATCCTTGTTTTATTGTGAAGGATAGGGGTCGGTACTTATTATAGTAAGCCATGGAGGAGTCTTTTTTTTTCTTATACCAATTTTCAGTGAATATGCGTCCTCATCCGTGTTCTAAATTTGGTTTAAAGTCTTAAGCAATACTTGGTCTCACCTCTAAATAGAACACTCTTACTTTTAGTTATTGCGTTTAGGTGGTTTGTAATTCATTTTTAAATTTCATTTCACAGTGAGTAAAGAATTGATAGCTCTAAGCCTCGTAGAAGAAAAGAAGATCCAACATTTTTTCCCTTAATACTTTAACTAAATAGTTTGGGTAGGAATCTGATCATGGTTAAATGCATTCATTGCTTGAAGTCTCTCAAGTATTGATATGCCTGTACCGCACACGGGATTTTTATTTACATGCCCAAGGCAACAGCCTTAGTTGTTAAAGAAGTTATCTTTTTAAAGTCAAATTATCTGGGAGCTAAGCACATTTTGATTGTATTTTCACTATCTCCTTTTCTAAATAAAAGAAAATTAATTGTGATTTTCATTGCCATTCATTCTGGCCTTCACGTACTTACTGTTTTTTTTTTTTCTACCTTCTCTCTTTTTCTAAATAGAGTGTCAGAACACTATGACCAGGAGTTATTCCAAGGTTAGTCTTGTGGAAAATAAACAATCTCCACTGTAGCTAAAATGTAAGCTGCAGAAACAGAATTTAACAGTAATTCAGTGTAATAAGAAATCACCTGGGGGGAAATTAGAGGACTCAGTAGTGAAATATTGTAATTGTGATTATTTTCAGCAGATTTTGGCAGATATTGTCAGGTCTGTCTCTGTAGTTAAAAAGGGGTAAAAACAGTGAAAATTGACCATCACTGAAACTACAAACTAATATACCCATGTCTCATTATCTTTTGAATCCTTCTGGGGTGACCACTGAATTCCAATTATTTTTTTTCTAATTTAAGAATTAGAAGTTTGCAAAACCATGAAAGAGCTATTCAAGCCACAGCACTTTTTTTTAAATCATGCTTTGTTTAATTTGACTTGAGCTTCTACCAGATGAACATTTACTCATGTTGCCATGTCATGTATGTGTTTTTAATCCATTTTATGGAGATATAATTGATATGCAATTCACTACACATATGTAACCTTACAATTTCATAAGCTGTTTCATAAGTATACACTAAAAATCATAATCACAAGACAGTGACATTTGTGGCTCTTAAAGTTTCCTTATAACCCTTCTGTAATTCTACCCCAGGCAACCAATGACCCACTTTCTATCATTTTAGATAAGTTTTAATGTTCTAGAGTTTATATGTATGAAAACACACACATATGAAGTTACATGGTATATACTCTTTTTGTCTGATTTTCCTAATCAGCAGAATTACTTTGATAAATGATACCAAGGCACAATCCGTAAAAGAACAAAATGATAGATTGGACTTCATTACAACTGAGAAATCTGGGTCTTCAAAAGACATTATTAAGAGAAAGAAAAGATAAGCCAGAGACTTGGAGAAAGCATTAACAAATCACATGCCTTATTTAAAAACTTGCATCCAGAATATATGAAAACTCTTAAAGTTCAATAATAAGAAGACAACCCAATTATTAAAATGTGTAAAATATCAGAACAGAAACTTCAACAAGAAAAATAACATAGCAGCAAATGGTAGGTGTTCCGCTCATGAACCACCAGGGAAGGAAATGAACCCCCAACCATATATTACTACACATTTGTTAGAAAGATTAAAATTCAAAACACTGAACACACCAAGTATTGGTAAGGGCATGGGAAACTGGAGCTATTGAAGTCTCCTGTTGAGGGTAGCAAATGGTATTGCCATTTTGGAAAATAGGTTTGCAGTTTATTTTTAAAAAATTCAACATTTATCTGCCAGAAAATTCAGTTATTTCACTCCTGGGTATTTATTCATGAGAAAAGAAAGCATATATCCATACAAAAACAAATTGTTCATATCAGCTTAATTTATAACAGACATAACTGGAAATAATGGAAAGTTCCCTCAACAGGTGAATAAATAAAAATGGTGGTAGCTCCACATAGACAATTGATAAACAACAACTTCCATCGTTTTTAAAAAGAATCAGCAATGACAATTTTTGGTTAAAAATGCCAAGGATATGTAAGTGCAAATGGGATAAACTATTTTATATTGTATTAATATTTTCATATGTGTCACTTAAAAAATGCCAGCCTTCCTATAATTCCAGTGTGTATGTGCATAGTGGAAACCCCTACTTGGTGCATCATTATATGTCCTGAAACAGGGTATTGAGGGTTTGCAATCCTAGTGCCACATAGCTCTCTATCCTCATGGTCCATACGGACCCTTCTATCTCACATAATAATAATGCTTCATAGATAGGCAGCAACAAAACAAGTATTATTTTTTTCATTATTCTCCAGCAGGAGATGTAGCAGGAAGACAGTGTTATCTAGGTCATCTCTTTGACATCTCCAAAAATATCCACATCGAAATCTCCACTTAATATTGAAGACAGCACATAAAAAAAGCACATAAGCAATTAAGATCATTTAAAGCCAACAATGTTCAAACAATGCCTTTCTTCTCTGCATTCTCTGTATTTCAGACTCTCCACAGTCAATGGCAAAGAAGACTGCCAGCAACTTCAGGTAATTCTCTGTCAGAATTATAAACATAGTGGGGAATTTTTTTTTTTTTTCTTAGCTAATAATGCCGGGAGATGTTCAATGGCTCTGATTGGCCTGACTTCAGTGCTTCACTTAATTAATCATTTTGGTCAGAACCATGCAGTAAACCTGAGTCCCTTGGCATCTCCAGAGTGATGAAATAAGTGGACACAGCCCCTATCGATTCATGAGAAAATCAAGGAGCCATTCAACAAGAAAAAGGAATGTATCATGAGCAATCAAAACCACCAGCTGTCCACTAACAAATGGGTCAGGTTCTGCAGAGGAAAATGATTACATTCTCCCACCTGTAGCCCTGCCAGGAACAGGGGATGAGTGGTGTGAGCAAGATGATTTTTAGCAATTCGATAGGTAGCCTAAGGTAGACTGTTTCTACCGGAATGCTGATTATCCAAAAGTTTTATGATCCTGAGAGTTTGATTTGCTCAGGATGCAACAAAATCTAGTGGCCCCGGAAGTACATGATATTAGTACTGCAGTTCCAAAATAGGGTTCAGTGTGAACAAGATCCCAACCAACCCCAACAGATAACCTCTCAGTGAGCATGCGTGCACGCATGTGTTTGTGTGTTTGAATGAGAGTTGATGGTGGAACAGGAAAACGAGTGTAGATATTTAAGGGACTTTTTCATGGGAGAATGTGTTTATTTGCTTTACTTGGATATATAAGGATTTTTTGTGCCCTCCTGCCAATGTGTAAGTCTAAATCTAAACCTTAAGTATATTTTCTGTAAAATATTGAATGAATTTCACTGGTCGCTGAAATCCACCTGGACAGAAATTTAGATGTGCTTAAATTGATTTCCTAAGTGCACCTCCAGAAAGATAGCCTCCATCTGCTGCGTGCAGCTTAGGAAGAAATAAAGGGAGAGAAAACCCTCACCGCTCAGGTCCAGCACTGGAAGAAAAGCTACAGTGAAGAGAAGGGTTGCTTCTGATGGATGGAAAGAGACACAGGTAACTAAGGCTAATAAGTCTACTTTCATTTTCACAGACGACTCTTAGCAGACCTGTAGGCCCCACAGTTTCTTAAGAAAGGCTCCTAGTGAATCGCAGCTAGAAACTAAGGATATCTTTACGGGAAGAAAACACAGATTTTGTTATTAAGTTGTGATAAGGAAAATCACCTTTTTAGCAGCCTGAGTTTATAAGGCATCTATTAATCTCCTAAAATGTTTGCTGGTCAGGGTCCCCTTCCAAGAAGAGTGGTGCGGGATTTCTGTGTGTCTGCGTTCTTCAAACCATGTGGTCCCTCCACTGCAGTGAGGGGGGAAAAAGTATGGGGACTATGTCTGTTAAACCACTGCAGCCTCTTTGTTCAGAAAGATGCAGTCATGGGCAGGCAGGTTAAAGCTTTTTCATCATCGAGCTGGGCCAGAGCACAAAGGCCTAGTCAAGATTCCAAGGTTAGCCAGGATTTCCCTCCACTAAGGTTCAAGGTCACTTTCGCTTTGCATCACTGTGGAACAAAGGAGAAGAGCCAGAGCTCTGTGACACAGAGCATGTATGGGAGAGAACGCGGTACCTCTGCCCCGTTCTCTCAGAGAGGTGCACCCATGTTCGGCCTCTGAGATAGGAACAGGTCAGGTTCGGGGCTGTGATCTGTGGCCTTCATGACATTAGGCTTTTGGTGGGCTGCATCAATGCTCAGGATTCTTCAATGAAAATACTTGATGAGCTTATTCTTTGCTGAGCCACAGACACGTACCTCTGTGCTCTATTTCTTTGGTCTAGTTCAAATTAAGTCCTTCATTGGAGCCATAGGGGGACCACAGGAAGCTGTGCCCTATTGCAACCAGCCAGGGAAATAATTTACTAGTCACGGCTGGGTTTTTGCTGCAACCTGAATGATGTCTGGGTTTTATGAGATCTGAGGTTGAGGAAGCTAAGATGATCGTCTGTGGCTTCTACTTCCTTCATACCCTCCAGCCTGCGGTCATGTTTGTGTATTCCAACCTGCATTCTGTATGAAATGATGTTTGCATTTTTTCCAATAATTTCATTGAAAAATAGCTTATCGTGGAACTTCTTTTTACCAAAAAGAATTCAGCAAATCCATGTTTTTAAAACTGGATTTTATAATATATCTATCTAGAAAAACTAAATATCATAAATTTTCATAGTAAAACTATGAATTTAGAGACTGGAGTTTCATCATATCCTAATGGTTTCTGCCATATCCAGAATAAAGTAAACTTTAAAAAATAAAACACACATTTACAGTATTAGGAGTTACCCATAGTTGTTTCCGGCCAAGGTCAACAGGAGAGAGAGCATTTTCCGTTCTGTGAGAACACTCTACTCATTTCTATTCCTCCTTTTCACTCTTAGACATAGATTTCACTTCCTTGGAAGAACATGAAATGCAGATTTAAGCCTTTGTCCCTGCAACTGCCTACTTCTATGCCTCCCCACTCACTGGCAGACTAGCCATACTTTAAAATACATAATTACATTGCCTTACATCTTCCTCATTCCAGAAGCTTCAAATGATTGTCCTCTCAAGTTTAGAATCTGTACTAAGTTGCCAATATTATGGTGGTTCAGCTTTTTGAAGTTCTGCTAGTTGGACCAGTGGTAAGAACACAGGTAGAAGCTCGAGGCTCTTGCCAAGGACTATGCAACGCTTCCTCAGGTACGAGGACCACTTCATTAGGGCTTGGGGACAGTTGCAGAGACCCAAAAAACTGACTTTGTAATGTGGAAAAATTTCCTTTGGGAATACTATATCACTTCTGAATCATGCTTGCTAGAACATTAATTCTGTATAATACAGGTCAATTTATTTGTTTTATGTAAACACAGTTTCCTGAAGGAGTTATAGTCATTCATTTAATTACTTCCAACATGGGATTATTTTCAAAATAATTGCTTCATACAACAGCAGTATTTTTAAGTTTTAAAAAGCACACATACAAAAATAAGCCCCAGACTTCAATCTGAATTGAAGTACACAAAAATGAAAACACGAGAAGTAAGCATACATGCAGTTAAATATTACATTTATATACATATAACATTTAGTTTGAAGATAAACATTAAAGAGCAGATTGGTAAATGAGCTAGTACCATATTTTAGTACAGTATAAAAATGGACCACCCAAGAAATTGATGTAGCTGCTTAAAATTATTCTAAACAGTCCTTTATCAAATACATGTGTTAGGCATTATTGAAAATAGTAGTGGCTGGGAATATAAGAGGCCTTGTCATAGATCCCGTGTTGACATATTGTGTGAATATGTGCGTCTCCACACTGACACCCAATTGCTACCCTGTTGACATGTAGAAGAATGGGTCATTTTCTCTCCTGAGTGATGAAGCGTCAGACCCCCCAAGCCCCGGCCATCAGTCCTTGAGTGGATGATGCCGCTGCAAAGCTGACAGTGTGCCCTGATGGCCCTCACCTAGTCCTGCAATCAGATGGTTCCCAATTCTATTAGAAGAGGGCAGGTGCATAAGAATGAGAGGAAGAAGAAGGTAAATAGGAAAGGAAATGATCTTCTTGTTCAGGGTAATTATAAAGTTGTTTCCAGGGAGAAGTAGATTTTGATTGTGCCTCTCGTCTGATGCACACAGAGGAGACACAAAGAACCCATATGGGCCTAAGGTTTGCCAGGAAAAGGAGTTTCAGGAGAAGCAGATGGCAGTCCCACTGCCATATGGCTCCTCCGGAATGGCCCATGCTGTGGCACTTTGCCAGTGGTCCCAGGCTACTACCACTTTAACGGCAGAAAGAACGGATACAAAGCTTGTTGATGTGAAATATCGCTAGACAAATGTGATGAACCCTCTATGATCTGCATCTCCACTAACAAGCTCTTCGACTTATGAAACAAATTATAAAGGGTCAAATTCATGACTTTTATTATGTTTGGGATACAAAATTATATGGCCAAAGCTGCTGAGTTTTTGTTGTTGTTGTTACTTTTACTTCAAACCCCAAATCCCATTCATCGAGGTCAGCCAGAATATTTTTAGAGACATGTATTATAAATATGGCTTAGAGCCAGTATTTCCACTGCCTTCAATAATAAGTAATAAGCTAGACACCACTGTGGACATACCAATTCTCCTGTTAACCTGATATAAAAATGACAATTACAATATTTTCATGTTGAAATTTTGCCTAGTCTGATTGAGAGATCACTGACATATATTTTATTCATTTAAGGTGCACAACACAATGATTTGATATGTGTTTATACTGCAAAATGATTACCACAGTGAGTTGAGTAAACATCTACCACCCCGCATAGTAACATTTTTTTTGTTGTTAAAATGACAATTTAAAGAGAACAGTATAGTGTCAGGAACATCGGGTATAAAAACTAAAGAGAGAGTCCATGACCTGACCAGCCAGGTACAGGCCAGGGCAACCACCTGAAGTCAGCGAATTCCTCCCAACGTCCATCTCCTTCTCTGGAAAGTGGGGACATGTGAGGCTGTGGAGAGAAAGCATGCAGTGAAGGACGAGGAGTGATTTGGGGGGCACACAGAACCCCATGCAAATCTACCTTTTGCCATTATTAGTCTAGCTATTTTTTCTTGAAAACTACTAAAACCTTCAGCTCAGTTTCCCCATCAAAGAGGAGGATAACGGTGCATGAAACACAGACAGGTCTGTGGCGAGGGTGGGTGAGATAAGATGACTGGGTTAGGAAACTGAAGAAACGGGCAAGGGGGGCTGCAGACGACGGATTTCTCAGGAGTGTGGATGGGGAGTGACAGAAGAGAAGGGGCTGGATCTTAACCCCAAACTCAGGAAGCACTTAGTCTGCCTGAACATACTTTGTCTGACTCTGGGTAGAGTCTTTTAAATGAGTTTCCCAGCACAGAGATCTGCCCTAAGACACCAGGTTCCTCCGGAACCGTGCATTTCAGGTGGGTTAAAAGCAGAGAGAAAGAAGGAGCTTATACCCTTTGCAACAGCATGGATGGAACTGGAGAGCATTATGCTAAGTGAAATAAGCCAGGCGGTGAGGGACAAATACCATATGATCTCACCTTTAACTGGAACATAATCAACAAATGAAAAAAGCAAGGAAAACATAACCAGAGACATTGAAATTAAGGACAATCTAACAATAGCCAGAGGGGAGGGGGGGGACTGTGGGGAGAAGGGTTTTCAGGAACCACTATAGAGGACACATGCACAGAACCAAGGGGGAGGGTGGAGGCAGGGGAGGAGGTGGGTTGTACCTGGAAGGATACAGGAATGCTGGCAGGTGTAACTGATTGTGGGAGGAGTCGGAAATGGTTCGGCAGAGGAAGATTGGCGTGGGAATTTCAACTCAGGTGCAGCAGCCATACCAGGAGAGGTCTAAACGGCTTTGGAGGAATCACCACGTGGCTTTGGCAGAGAGAAGACCATGAGGCTTTGGTGGAGTAGGTTGGGACCACACAGCTTTGGTGGAGTGGGGACCCCTTGGCTTGGGCGGGAGTCAGGACCACGTGGCTTTGGGTCACTCCTTTTTGCCATGTGGCTTAGGAAGCAGGAGAGACCTTGGGGGAAGAAAAGTGGATGAAAGGACTAGCTGGTGGGCCATGAGAAGGTGCCACACGGTTTTGGATTAACTGGAGATCGTGGCGATGACACAGCTGATAGTGCTGGGAGCCTGAATCACGGACTTCTACTTCTTTTCCTAAGATACGGTAACCCGGACTGGGCAAAGGGGAGAAGGAAGGACTCTGTGCTTTTGTGTGTATTCTAAAGAACTTTAGTATTTTAATGAAGACATTAAGTCATTACTCTAAGTCTGTATAACTTTTAAATAAATCCTTTCCTTTTCTCCAGTCTCTGGCATTGAGAGACGGACGTCTTTCCTCTGGCAGCAGGCAAACCAAACCTAGTATGCGGGAGGAACCCCCGGAGAAAAAGGGGGGTCTTTTTAGTAATAGTATATTGTTCACCCCCCTGCTCCCCAATCTGCTCTGTAGTAGGAGGAGGCAATTTCTTTTCCTCCTTGGCCATTCAGAAGCCTGAGCTCACAGAGGGTCAGCATCTTCATATCAAGGGGACAAGGTGTTAACACCAGTCAACTGACCAGGAAAAATGGATAGATGACTGCATGGAAAATTTGTGTTTTACATTATTGTGTGTTACTTTGTGGATATGTGTCAGAGAAGGCATTTTAACTAAAAGTAGAATACACCATCCAGAATTCAGTAGTAAGGAAGAACCTATGAAAAAGTGCATGAAAAAATAAGATGTAGTTGTGTAGTTACATGAGGGTATGTAAGCACCCAGCCATTCCCGTCACACTCTGCCCTTCTATTCCCCTAGTGACTATTTTTTTCCCTCTTACATCCAACCCTAAGGAGATAGCACCAAATCCCATCCAACCACAGCTGGTTCAAATTGACGTGTCGCTCCTTGAGCTATGGAGCACTGTAAGTTAAATAGTTTATCTAAAAGCTGACCCTGAGAAGCAAACGCACACTGTAGAAGGTACAACAGAACAACCGTGAAAACCTGGAAGTCCCAAGGAGGACACATGGGAGAAGCACAGCCATCAATGTCCTTGGAAATCTTGCTGGGCAGGCATGCGTCCCGCAGCTTGGGTTGGGGTGAGTGGCCCTCTGCCCTACACTTGAGGATAATGGCAAAACCTTGACTAGGACCTGCTGTCTGAAAACGACTGGACTTTAAACACTCTTCTCCTTTGTCTGGTTTCCACCAACTGGAAGGATTTCACTTATGAATCAGCCTCAGTGACCAGGACAAAGGCGGGTGTTGAGGAAGGTGCCTCCTGGAGGCTTTAACTTTTGTAGCCAATTTCCTATTGCTAACATTTTAGGCCCAGATAGTCTGTGAAAATTTGGCTTTTCTAGCTTAAAATCACAGCACCTTTGTTTCCAGTCAATTTCAGGTGCCTTCCTTGTTCTCAGTTGTTCTTACTTAACAGCTTCCTTACTTTAAAACAGTATTCTTGTTCAGTGTAGTACAGGAAACTCAGCCAAAAAGTTTGGATGTTCAAAATATTTTAAAATTATTTTCCTGTTCTTTGGGGTGTACAAGCTAATTTACTGTAGCCTCAAATGCCCGCACTCTCTCCATTCCCTTCTTTGTGGCTTACAAATAGGACAATTATAACTTGAGGCACCTCATTTTCCTAACATCTTGCAAAATGCAGCTAATAGCCAACGAACATTACCAGCTTCTGTTTTCCAGGCATTTGCAGAGCTTGAGGCTTAGTAGGCATGTGGTCTGCATTATGCATCCTCGCAGATGCCATTTCGAACATTTGTTTCCTCGCTGCATCACAGACATGTCCTGTTGTCCTGTCACTTTTATCAGTGTCCAGGTAGTTCACTGTCTGATCACCAGTGAGACTTATGTAATGAATTTTAATTCAGTATCCCACTTCCAATAACAAGTCTTATGTGAATTAAGTGAATGCTAGCCACTATAAGAACACTTTTTATCTTTCTCAGGGACTATTTGATAGGAATGGTGACCGACTCCAAACATTCTAGAACAGGCTGTTGTATTAAAAAAAAAAGTCATATGAATTTCAAACTCACCCGAGAATTTAAGATCAAGCTAGCAGGGGAATAAAGAGAAAGAGAGCAGAGAATCACATTAGAGATACTTAGTTCGCCATGCCTAGAAGCTTTATACATGACTCATATAATGCTGATTAACATAAATCCAAAGGGCGGATCTAGCCATTTTGGCCAGGATATAGTGTAAGACTGTGTTCCACAGAAAAGAGAAAGTGGGTTTTCTGAAGTCACTGAGGTATGACTTTGTGGGCAAATTTTATTAACATCGGTTTACAGGCATATCTTGTTTTATGGTACTTCCCTCTATTGCACTTCACAAATACAGTGGTTTTGTTTGTTTGTTTTTTGTTTTTACAAATGGAAGGGTTGGGGCACCCCGGCACTAAGCAGGCCTGTCAGCGCAACTTTTCCAACAACATTTGCTCACTTTGTGCCTCTGAGCCACATTTTGGAATTTCACTGTATTTCAAATGTTTTCATTATTATTATGTGTAACAGCGATCAGGGATCTCTGATGTTGCTATTATAATGGCTTGGGGCACTCCCGAGGCATCGCACATGTACAACATGACTCACTTAACTGATAAATATGTGTTTTTTCACTGCCCCCTACAACGGTCTCTTCCCTCTTTCCTCTCGCCCTTCTTAGTCATCTCTATGCCGGAGACACAACAACCTTGAAGTCAGGTTCGCAGGATGATGCCCGTCCACTGAGCCACGCCACTCAGGGTGAACAACTGAAGATTTGAACATCATGAGAGGGTGACATACTGCAACTTATTTAAACAGCCTCTGTTCAATTTCCTGGTGCAAAGCATCTCTCCCTTTAACCTTGTCTCTGGTACTCCCAAATTTTTCATTTGCAGTCTAAGTTCTTTGCTAATTATGTGGAGTATTTTATTTCTTCCCAGCTCTGGTCCTCAAACATATATATGTGTGTGTGTGTGTGTGTGTGTGTGTGTGTGTGTGTGTGTGTATCTGTCAAATTCTCAGGAGAAAATACAAAAGCCTCTGGTAAAACAGAGCCTCAGTGATGGTAAGTAACTGGCTTTTAGTCAACAAAAATATTCATCTGTCGCATATGCACATACAAAAATCGAGCACGAGAAAACTGGGAAGGTAAATTGCAAAGAATCTCCAGAGCCCTTCTTTGAATTGGCTTAGCATCAGATACATCTCCTTTACAATGTAGTACTCTTCAAATTATGTTTTAGCAACTTTGAGTGTTCTGGATCAAATGGATTTCTTTAGATTTCCCCATGCTGAAACCCAATTGTCCATGAAAAGAGATTCTACCCTCGAAAGGCAGGGAAAATAAAGGAACCAATATTGTAATCTCAACCCATGTATCTGGCCATAAATTCTTTAAAGAAAATCAACAACAGTCCATTTTAATATACTAAATGATTATTTTACTTTATATTAGAGATTGTAATAATATTGTGGTTATGTCTAAAAAGACCATGTTAGTGAAAGATACTAAACTACTTCAGGACTAAATAATATAATCATAGATTTAGCTTCAAAATAATCACGGGGCCATGAGGAAGTTGGATAGGGGTGTGGATGAAGCAGGCTGGCCACTGTTGCTCATGGTTAAAGCTTAGTGATATGATTCATAAGTACGTGAGAGTTCATCATCTAATTGTCTCAGTTTAAGCATATCATGTAATATTTCCTTAACAAAACTTAAAAATTAACTCAGAGTCCAGATGTGTAATTGCATAAATATTTCAGAAGCACTTTTTCTCTCTTTCTCCTACACGCCACCATGTGGCGAATGGAATAACAGTCCGTCCACTGAGTCACCCATGTCACAACCATCGCCAAACAGCGATGGTCGAAGTGGCTCTGATTTGACAACCGTTTGCCTCCACCAGAAATATCAGGGCCTGGGACAGTCTTACAGCATGAGTTTTCATTTTATTTCTACCTGACCACATTGCCAGCTTGAGTGGACTCCACAGGAATTGCTTCATAACCGCACTCAACCACCTTTCAAGTTCTTTATCTCTCTTGTCTGTGTCACTCATGGCCCGCATCCTAGCTCTTACCCTAGCACCTCGGTTCTCAAATTGTGAATGAGCATCAGGAGCATCCATGGCAAATTAGTGATATGCATTCTCAGGCCTTACCTCAGACCAGCTGAACGGGAAACTCTGGGGGTGTGGCCCAGTGTATTGTATTTCTCCTGCTGTGTAACAAGTTGCAAAAAACAGAGCAACTTAAAACAGCACTGACTAATTAGCCACAGATGTATAGGTGGAATCCATCATGGCAGATGGTGATTTCTGCTCAGGGTATCACAAGGATGAAATCAAGGTGTTGGCTGGGCTCGGTTTTTGTCTGGAAACTTCAGAGATACATCTACTTCTGAGCTGTTTCTGGGTGTTGGGTGAATTCATTTTCTGCAGATATAGAACTGTGGTCCCATGTCATTGCTGGTTGTCAGCCAAGAGCTGCTCTCAGCTTTTAGAGGCTGCCCTCATGACCTGCCAGAGGGTCTCTTCCACCTTTAAGCCAGATTAGTGCTAGAGTTAATTTGCCACTTCCTCTGTCTCTGACCTCTAGACCCAAATTTAAAATTAGGTCAAGTACACCTACATGATCACCCTCTCGTAAGGGCCACTGAATTGGGGCCACAATTACATTTGCAAAAATCTCTTAAGAGTAGCAACTAGCCCTGGCTGGTGTAGCTCAGTGGATTGAGCGTGGGCTGTGAACCCAAGAGTCGCCGGTTCGATTCCTAGTCAGGGCACATGCCTGGGTTTCAGGCCAGGTCTCCAGGGGGGCCACATGAAATTCAACCACGCATTGATGTTTCTCCCCATCTCTTTCTCCCTCCATTCCCTTCTGTCTAAAAATAAATAAATAAACTCTTAAAAAAAAGAGTAGCAACTAAATTAGTGTTTGACTGATTACATTGAAGATGGTATTTGTAGACCTGGGGCCACAGATCTTGAAGGCTGAAGTAGAATTCTGTTGACTGTCCCAACAATCTGTATTTAAACAGTTCTCCAGGTGATTCCAAAGCATGCAAAATAGTGAGAACCTGAGCAACTGTTCCACTTTGCCTAGAACTGACCCAGTTTCAACATTGAAGGACCTTATCCTGAGAAATCCTTCAGGCCTGGGGCAAACACAAGAGTTAATGACTCTGTGATGTGAGCTTTACCATTTCATTCTGTGTCCATTCCGATAGAACCCCTCATCTCATTTTAAGTAAAGTTCATTTTTATAACCTCTTACTTTTAGAACCTTAACTCAAAATCTAATTAATATTCCATTTCCAAAATAAGTGAATAATTAAATGAATAAAGCGTGCCTATAACAATAGTTGCTCAATTGCAAAGAAAACCATTATAACCCATTAATTGTCAACCAATTACTTCTACCTTCAAATATTACATAAATCATGATAGTTGCTTTATCTGATACTAAAACTGATAAAGTACTACTATTTGGAATTTTGAGAGAAAGAGAAACTTGTCATATGCCACACCAGAAATGTAATGCTTTTACTTAAACACTACCACATTATTTTCACTCACCTTTCATTGACCAAAGAAAGTTTCTTTTAAAAATGTTATTTATTTATTTTTAGAGAGAGGGGAACAGAGGGAGAAAGAGAGGGAGAGAAACATCAGTGTGTGGTTGCCTCTCACACCGCCCCCCGGCCCCCCCAATGGGGACCTGGCCCACAACCCAGGCACATGCCCTGACTGGGAATCAAACCAGCGACCCTTTGCTTCGCAATCCAGGGCTCAATCCACTGAACCACACCAGCCAGAGTCAAAGAAAGTTTCATAGCCAGGCCTAACTTCAAGTGGCAATAGAGGTATCATTCCAGGTTCCCAGAAGATATCAGAGATATCATTACCAGTGTGTGTGTGTGAGAGAGAGAGACAGAGACGGAGATAGAGACAGAGAGAGGCAGAAGTGATAAAGTGAATGTATGTCTGAAAGAGAGAGGGCATCTCTTTTTTTATGTCAGAAAACTTAAAACTCTCTTGACACTTCAGTTTTTTAAGAATGGCAGAACAAAAATAAATAAAAGGCAGTTTGTGATTCCAGAATGCGTCGGGGAACTAGATTCCCACTTCTGCATTACACATAATCAATACCCTAAGCTCAGGAGTTTGGACAGCACAGGTGTGATTACCAAATTTTGCAGGAAGCCTGAAATATATTAGTACATGTCCATTAATGCTATATTAATCAAAATACTTAAAATGTTTTGGTCTAGATGTGATTTGGAAGACTTTATGTTTATATCTTGGGAAAATAAATGTACAGACAAGAAAACAACCAGAGGTTATTTTTGTCTCCTTTGATTCAAGTTCACAATTACAATGGCTGAGACATCACAAATTCTGTCAGATTCTCAGGTGGTCATGTTCAAACATCTTATGCCATTTTTCCTTTTTATCAACCCTACTTCACAGTCTGTTGCAAAACTCTGAAAAGGGGAAAACTAACAAAAGAAAGAATTGGAGTCAGAGACCAACAGAGGTGCTCAGGGTAGGTTTGAGCTCTCATAGGTCTGCAATCCTTTTATTTTATTTATTTTTTAAATGAGAATCTTGTGTGGGGCATATTGAGAAGATGGGTTTTAAGAGTAAAAGTGAGGACATGGAGTCTGGATACTTCTGTTAAATAGGCATGGAACCTGGAAAATCAATTCAATTTGACTATGCAAATATTAACAGAAATCTTTGGTTTGGCTAATGCAAGAGTTCAATACTAATTCATTCTTCTAGTGAGAAAAAAATTCTCTTTCTCTATTCACGTCCAGAAACACCTTTAAAGATTTTTAATGCTGTGTTAATGTCTACATTCCCTGTAGGAAGCACAGCATGCTACTTTCAATATGGGCATTGAGGACCAAGCAATTTGTAGAACAGCAAATATGTTGACTTTGCTGTCATTATGGATGCTGAAGATTTATCTGATAAAATTGACTCTAAAACTGAAATGAAAGAAAAACACTAATCCTTAATTTTTTAAATATTTTTTTACATTTTGTGGGGGAGTATATGAGAGAATAAACATAGTTGGAGAATCCTATCTCTCTGTCCCTCTCTCTGTCTCTCTTTCTTTCTCTTGAAGACAAGTCCTGAGCTATGGGTATTTCAAACCTTTTGGTGTGTTGACAACTACACACTTAACCTGACACTTACAAGAAAACTCGAACTATTTTCTTGTCTACTGGATAATGTTACCAAATGTCACATAAATCGTAGTTCACCTTTGGAAAAACAGTATAGTTGATTTGAGGTTTATGAACATCTTGGCATTAAGAAATACACCTGCATTTTGAGCCAGACTCCATACCTTGGAACTATCTTTGGGAGTGGCTACCCTTGGATGGGATTTCTGGAACAAAAGAAGGGAAGGTCAAAAAGGTCTAGCTAGAAAAAGAAAGGGGGGAGTTTGAAAGAATTTTCTGTGAGGGAAATAATGACAAAATTAGGCTTGCCCAAGAGCAGCCTCTACAGAGAGCTGATGCATAGTATATAAATAACTGCCGACATCCTTCCCAGAATCCTCTGGAGAACATACCAAGTGGAAAAAAATAAAACCAGAGAAGGAAATTGGGAAAGACATTAGCATATTAGCCACACTCCTTCTTCTTAGATAAATAAGAGGGAGGCCAGGTAAGATGGGAAAGTAAATTCATGAGAGATTTTAAAGTAGACTGAGATTTATTCCACCTACCTTACTTTCACCAGATTTTGGACTTTGTCTGGAGTTACCAGGGAGCAGCTTTTTCTTTCCCAATCTGTACGTAACCGTAGAAGAATTATGTTAGCTCTGTGTAGTGCATTCAAAGGAATTTAATGTGAACAATAAAACGTTCAGGCTAATTTATTCCTGAAGTCATTCCATGTCTTTGTCCCTACGAAAATAACAGAACTCCACATCTGCAACTGGTTTGATATTGTCAGAATTAGATATTACATAACCTTGTAAGAATTATCTCAGTAGGTTCTAGAAATTTCATAATATTTTTTAGAATAAGAATGGACTTCCAAAATGATGACCAAATGAGAATCATATTCTTGGGGAGTGCTCTTTTAAAACATGATTTTAAAGGTGGCTATGTATGATTTCTTATGTCATGTCTCTGCTCCCACAAATTCTCTTATTTTAAATTAATGTTAAATGTTATTCTTCTGGTTATTAATAAAGTATTTTCAATCAGAGCACTCTGCGGTTAAATTTTATTTAAAATTAAAATATTTTATAAATTAACATTTACAAATCCTATTTTGTATAATAGCATTAGAATATTAATAACAATTTGTATTATTTTGTAGTTCAGATTATCCTTTCTGAAGTATCCTTTGACAGAAGATGGCTTCTACCTCTATATCTGTAGCATTTTAGCGATATCACCTATTTGAGTACAGAAATCTACTTGCAAGAAAGACTAATAATCATACCAATAAATTATTGGCTTACCATTGCAAGTTACATTACCTAACTTTAATAATGTTCATGCTTCTTCCAACTGAGATGCATCATCTTTCTTGCTTGCTTTTAGAGACAGGCAACATATCAAGTATACATTGTTAATGAAGTACATTCCAGGTAAAGTGTATTCTGTGATCCCTTCTTATGTCCGTCACTACGCACAGGGCACGTAGTTAGCACTGACAATCAGTCAGAGAAAATAACTCAAAGGTGCTAAACAAACAGTTTATGTTTCATGCGTGTCCCCTTCCTAACAAATGAAAATCACTTGTTTTGAACTATTGGTCTTAGGCTTCCTCTAATAATCTTGGAACCAAGAATGTCTTCAGAGGGAGGAGATGTGGACAAATGAAGCGAAGTGAAAAATAATGTGGCATGTTCAGGCAATTCTTTTCTGGGCGTAGGGTCTGAAAATCGAGAAAGATGATTAGGTATCACTTTGGTTTATTTCACTAAATGACTTTCACTATCCATTGTGATAATAGTATGATTATTATTGACATCTCTGTAAATGGGTAAGAAATGAGAAAGACAAGCAAATCTCCTCTTCATATACCAATATTCCCAACATAAATGGCAACAATTGTTGTTTCTAATTTCCTCTCATTATTATTATTCTTTATCTTATTTTAAAGTTTTTTTTAATAAAAAATAAATAAGTCCTCCCCTCTTTTGGTTATTACCACAGATGGGGTGGTTGGCCATTATGGTTGCTTATATATATACCTTTAGAAAAGTCAGAGCTGACACGCTGTTTTGTTAAAATCTACATTCTTGTATACAGTTAAGTATAAGTTTCATGATACCCCTTATCTTTCCAATTGCATAAACGATGCTTGTGGTTTTCTGATATTTCCTCAAGAAACAAATACAGGAAATACAGAGAGAGTAAACAAAAAAGTTCCTAATGATCAAAGACACCATTCTGATCATCACAAATATAAGCAATAAAATATTATGAGATGAGATTCCTGAATTTTGGGGATTATCTGAGCAAAGAGAATTTTGTGTATGGAACTATATTAGAAAATTTCTATTTCACTGTCTGATGAAAATAGCCTATAGATTATGGTACAGCTAGATATGAGAGGTGACCCCTTACCATCTCTTGCCTTAGAAATTCTGTGCTTCTCAAGTGCCTGAAAAAGAAATCTCATGTTTACTGCTAAACCTAGAAGCCAGCAATAATTGAAGTCTGTTTCATCATCCCGTAATTCAAGGAGTCTCACATCCGAAAAACACATCATGATATCACTGCCTCCGAGTAGATAAAATATATAGCCAAATACACTGGGGAAATCAGAGTTTGAACCCAGCAAATTAGTATGAGTCACTGGTGTGGGCCATGATGAGACATGCTACTTCCAAGTGATGAGAAAATCATTGGCTGATGCCGGCCCAGAACCACTTATTCAGAAATAGGATGGGTCTCTGGTCCATCTCACACCTGCCCCTGCATGTATCCAATTCCATAAGCAGATTCACGCAGAGGATACTTGTTAGGTCCATGATTCGCTCCAGGGTGTTAATGATAAGACCAGCAGGAAACACCTAAAATGACGTTTCTGAACAGACTATTGTGAATTTGTATAACCAGGGAAGACTACTTAATTGAAACCAGAAACAGTTTAGTTAAATGCGCTGCCACGAGGCAGGTTCACAGTAAAAAAAAAAAAAATACATAAATAGAATCAGTTCTACAAATACATTTCTACATATCTGGTTTGGTTGACTCAATGATATCTGGAATGTTAAAGTTATAATACAAGGAATAATATCCTAGTCAAGTTGGCTTAAATAATAGAGCACATTTTAAATTTCTTTACATGTTTTTGGTAAGGAAGAAGTTAGCACATGCCGCATCCTGTAGGAACTGGACATTGAGAACAGACAGATCACACAGGTACTTACTTTTGAAAGGCAAGGCCCACACTGATGTGCTCTCCATCGGAGCTACATAGTCTCTCAGCACAGAACCCTTCAATGATTCACTTTCCCTCTCAACACATCACCTCTCTGACCTCAGCCCTGGTCAGCCATGTGTCATTACTGCTTCTTCACAAGGCACCCTTACCTCCAGCCTTATGAAACGACATCATGTGTTTTATTGGGCTTCTGTTATTTGCCTGACTAAATCTACCAATATGCTCGTTCCAAATGCCTTCCCCCACCCTGGGTCAAGTTTTCCACCCTAGTCCTGGTGAGCTGTGCCCATGTAAATTAATCCACCAGACGCAAATACAGTCCCCTTCTTTTTGAAGAGCTGTGGGTGAGTGTAGATTACCTTGGAAGGCATAACAGGGTCATCCTAAGGATTATCTTAAGATACAGTACTTGGAAACACTCACTGAATCCTTCTAAAAACCAGACAAGCAATTTTTAATACTTTCTAAAATTCATGCAACACCTATATTCATGATAAATTGATAGCTTTCTGATTTTAGAATTGATTGCCTTCATGCTAAATTTTCTCTTTTTAAAAAAATGAATAAAAGATCACTTGCTTAACTTTCATAGACACAAGCTCATGATTAATGAATGCACAGAATTTTTACAAAATTTAAAAACATAGTCATTGGTTCCCAGCATTTCAGGATCACTCTTTTCCCTAATTCAGTAAAAATTACCCTTCCATAAAAATCTTCACCTCCATACATATTGGAAGATTTTTGTTCAGTAATTGTAAACCATACTTTGGAAATTGCTATTCATATCACAGGAGAACAGTGTTGAACCTTAAATCAAATTTTTTCTTCAGGTGACATCTTATAACATTGAATGATGGCATAATTTTCCTATCAGGGTTTCTTCAGTCTTAAGACTCTGATTTTTTCCTCCTGGTTTAAATGACACAATTATAGCAAGGACAAATTTAGTGTTTTGCTCTTTTGGTAACATGTTCTCTAAATAAGAACATCTGTTTTACAGTCACTTCCTGTTCATAGGGTAAGCTATTGTAGTTAAATTTCAAAATGTCAAGCTCAATCAAAAATACTGATCTGTTTCAGGGTGCAAGGGAAATGGCTAATATGTGTAAGGAGTCAATGTAATCGAGTGGCAAGAATACCCTACTGGGAATAGGGAGGACTGTTTTCAATTCTCAGCTCCCTCATGAATTATCAGCCTTGTCTTCGGAAGGATACAACGGTATTCCAAGGACAAGCATGCTCAGGCGCCTCGGGAAGGAGCTGGTGTGTGAGTGAGAGAATCTCAGTGCTCTGACAAGGTACTATATGTTCCATAAGGGTCGTACGTGATGAAATACCTTTGAACATGGCTGTATTTCCTACCATGTCTTTGAGTGTTGATGACATACATGACATTAGCCTAAACATGAGTAGTGACTGACTTGGTAGAATAGAACAGATTGTAAAAAAAAAAAAATATATATATATATATATATATATATATATATATATATATATATATGGAAGTATCTTTAAGGAAGCAGTATTTCAATTGTTAGTCACTGGCAGATGTAAGGGTCAGTTTGAGGGTGCTGGAGTCCAGGGGGGCTAAGTAATGTGGAGAAGGCATACAGAATGCAAGGGTATTCTGAGGAATCATTTGATACTTACTTTTTTATTCTCTAAGGCTGTAAAATGCCTATAAATTTTCAGCAGTAGGAACCTAAAACTCTTAAGAGTCTCTCTCCCCCTTTCATATTTGTTCATAATGAATGTTTCCAGGACTTCTTTGATGGTTGCAGGAGAGTGATTTAATCATCTCTATTTATGTTACTCCGTAGCATGATTCCTGATGACCGGAAGTGTCCACTGGCCCCGTCTGAACAAGCTGTGTTGCCAGATGTAGACTCAGACCCACACTGTGTGTTTTACAGTCAGCAGACTGTGTGTGTGAACCTTGCTTGACTAGCAGCTGGGAACTGCCAATGCATATTCACTTTGAGTGAAATTTGAGTTCAGTGATTACTTTGAAGTATGGCTAAGCACCTCTATTTCTAAAGCTTTTTAATAGGAAAGATCTAGGGTAGCAAAGTAAAACAAAACAAAAAAAGGTAAACAGAACACAGAAAAAATGGAAATTTTTTTCAAATGAATTTAGAAGATGAAAAATAAACAAATATTTTCCTTTTCATTAATTTTTCTTCCTTCCTATTCAGGTGCAATTGAGGATGATCAAGGGATTTTAAGTTGACAATAAAGTTGGTCTAAAGGATATTGAACTTAAGTTCCAGAAAGAATATTGGATGGAGAGTCAAAATAGCTTGTTTCTGGTCTGTCCCAAATCAATCACTAAACTCCAACTTTGCAGGTGTCACCCATCTGTTTTTCCTCAACCTTCTCCTGTGTTTACCTCTTTAGGCAGGTGGGTGGCTTGAGCTTCAATATTCAGAGTAGGACAACACCTCTCAAACATTAATGTGCACACAAAGTCCCTGGATGTCTTGGTAAAATGCAGATCGAGGTGGAGCTTGAGGGGCTATGTGTCTACAATGCCCCTCGTCCTTCCAGTAAAAAAGGGTATGGGGCATATTTCCAAAATAATTGGTAGGGAATAAAGAGAGGTATTGTGGTTAAAACAGGATAAAAGTACTCTTTATTGTATGATTTAAAACCATAATCAATAGGCTTTTTGTATTTGAAAATATGGTTCTTTTTAAAACTATTTATTTATCTTTACAAAGAGAGGAAAGGAGGGAGAAAAAGAGGGAGAGAAACATCAGTGTGAGAGAGAAACATTGATCAGTTGCTTCCTGCATGTGCTCTGGCCAGGGACCAAACCCGCAATCCGGGTATATACTCTGAGAGGGAACTGAACCAGTGACCTTTTGCTTTGCAGGATGACACTCAACCCACTGAGCTACATTGGTCAAAGCTAGAGTTTATTTTTATTTTTAAAAATGTTTTATCCTTTTCCTATGACATTTTTGCATTGACTTTACAGAGAGAGCAAGGGAGATGGAGAGAGAAACATCGATTGGTTGCCTTCTCATTGCACCTGACTGTGGAGCGATCCCATAACCTGGGTATGTGTGCCTTGATGGGAACTGAACCTGTGACCTTTTGGTCTATGGGACGACACCTCAACCAACTGAGTCACAGTGGCCAGGGCTAACTACAGTTCTTTAAAAAAAATTAAAGAGACAAAAAAAAAAAAAAAAAAAACCAGAACAGAAAAGCAAAAATCCACAGCTTTAGACAGTGGATTTTTTTTTTTTTAAGATTTTATTTATTTATTTTCAGAGAGAGGAGAAGTGAGGGAGAAAGAGCAATGTATGGTTGCCTCTCACATGGCCCTCATTGGGGACCTGGCCCGCAACCCAGGCATGTGCCCCGACTGGGAATTGAACCGGGACCCTCTGGTTCCCAGCCCGCTCTCAATCCACTGAGCTACACCAGCCGGGGTAGACAGTGGATTTTAACCGTGTGAAACTAATTAACCACATTTTATGACAATGCTTGTTACGATTCCATTTTCTATTATGAAAAACATTAATAGATAATATAGTGTAAACACACACATAGTTTTAAAATTATCAATATAACCACATAATTATAATACAACATACAAAAGTCCTTCTTTATCTGCAGGGGAGATAGTCCATGACCCCCAGTGGATGCCTGAAACCATGGATATTACCAAATCCTATACATACTCTGATTTTTTTCCTACATATTTATACCTATGATAAAGTTTAATGTATAAATTGGGCACAGTGAGAGATTAACAATAACTGATAATAAAATAGAACAAGTATTGTAACAGTGGGGAATTGTTACCCAGCACACCATGCTTCTGGCATTGTTTCTGTAAGTGCCGACTCTGACTAATATGTAGCTTGTAGACAAACAGCATATTCACCGAAGAATGCTAGGAACAAACTTGGAGAAATACAGACTCCGACCTTCAGGCATGCCTTCTCTGGGAGACTTTGTGATCTTCAATTGTAAGGATGAGGAAATCCAGGATGATGCACACCAAAGCATTGCTTGGCCAGTTTTCAGATCCTTATTGACATGGATTATACTGGTCAGCACATGGAGAACTTTTCAACCCCCTCCCCCGATCTCCGTTCTGCTTTCCCTCCCCCTCCTTACAACACTCTCTGCTTGCACTGAGGTGTTGAGATGGACTTTGAGACAAGAGTGCCCCATCTTCTCAGGTGGTTGGCTCTTGACCAAACCACTTTCCTTCTCACCAGCACCTGTGTCACAAATTTGGCTTTTGTCACAGCAGGCAGTCGGACCTGCATTTGGTTACATTATAACTACATGCTGTAATAAAATGATGTGAATGTGGGTCTCTCTCAAAATGTCGTATTGGACTATAGTCACTCTTCTTCTTGTGATGACGGGAGATGATACAATGACAAACCTATTCCTGAATCTGGGACCCTCCCTTCCTGGCAGTGGATGGCTCAATGTCCCTGTGTCAGGGGATCCCTTGCTGAAGTCTTTCTACAGGCTCGGCACTTGCTCGCCCAACACACCGCATTGGTGGAACACGATTTCCATCCATGCCTTGCACCCACAAATTTCATATCTTCTCCGTCTTAACTAACACTCATCACGCACTGTGGCCATAACTTTGGCAGTTTGAGGTGAGACAGTGAAACTGGCATAAAGTGATTTTTTCTTTTTCACAAATCCATGCAGAGATTCCTTCTTACTGTAGATCTTAGCAACATTAGCATGCAATTTTTTTTTCTTGTTACATCAAGAACATTTGCCTCTTCACTTAAAGGACACACTTTCTGGCTTCTCTTTGGCACGTCCTGTCTGCCAGCATCACTGTTCTTGCACTTGGGGGCCATTATTAAGTAAAATAAGGGTGACTTGAGCACACACACTGTGATTCCACCACAGAAATCGGATCACCGAGATGGCTCCTCAGAAACTAGTGGGCACTGGGGCGTCTACAGCGTGGAGATACGAGGTGGGGGATGAGCCACGTGCCTGCAGATCTGCGAGATTACACTATGCCCCTGATCACAGCATGCAATTTAAAACTTATGAATTGTTTATTTCTGAAATGTTCCACTTAATATTTTTGGGCTGCCGTTGAATGCGAGTAATTGAAACTTCAGAAAGCGAAACTGCAGTTTAAAGGGGACTACTGTATAGCCTTGTTCTCATAAACTTAAAAAAAAAAAAGAGTCAAATGATCAGAGATACCAACACTTCAACAACCAGAAAAGGTTGAGCAACAACGCAGTTTACTCTATCTAAAGCAAACCATTTCGATGGAAATGTAAACATGGATTGACCAAGCAAAACTTTTAATTATCTTAGCCTAAAAACACAATAACAGACATTTTCTTTGCCAACATGGATTTTTAAAGTTTTTCAGAAGAAAATTGCCCCTCTCTTGGATTGTCTTATATAAATCAAAGCTCACCCTCTGAAGTAGTTGTCATTCCAAATGAAATGTTTGGAAACAATTTTTTTTTTTAGATTCTATTAGACATTTTATGGGAGGTTAAAAATTTCCTAGACAGAAAAGCCCAATGATTTTCTAATTGGAGTTTTTAAATATCTACTCTAATAGCAATCATTTAATGATCTAACTTGCTCCGATATTGATGATTCTTGTCTGAATCCTGTGTTACTATGATGACTGCCAAATAATGGTTTTCCAAATCCTAATTTTAATTCCTTCTACAATTGTTAGTTGGCATTCTACTATATGGAAGAGATTTTTCTTCTCCCCATTTATGTATTCAGTGATGTATTTATAATGTAAACGCTTGGTTTCTTACTTTTTAAATGGATTATAATCCTCTTATTCCCGGGTTTGGCCAGCAGCATCCCTTCAGTCTGGCTTCTAAAATTTTTGAAAAGCCTCCATCATTCCTTAAGTACTACCTGACTTTCTGGAATAAAACAAATGTCAGCTTATATCATATCCAGCCCCCAAAACTATAACTAGTGATTTCCAAGGAAACAGGAATGTTTTAGTAGAGAATGATATTTAGAAATAAGGATTTGGGGGGTAGGTGGTTTTTGCCATATGCCTCTAGTTTATCCTTGTATTTCAGGTGATAATTTAATTTATTTCTATTTTTTTTCTGCAAGATATTTTTCCTTTTCCTGATCCCCACATTTATATGAGATAAGTCCCTGCCCTTTTATTTATTTTTTAAATGATTTTATTTATTTATTTTGAGACAGAAGGGAAGGGAGGGAGAAAGAGAGGGAGAGAAGCATCAATGTTGCCTCTCACACACCCCCTACTGGGGACCTGGCCTGCAACCCAGGCATGTGCCCTGACTGGGAATCGAACCAGCTACCCTCATTTTTCTGTCCTTTTAAATGGAAGTTTCTGCGCATGCCACAGGGAAAAGCTGCCTGGGCCTGGGGGAAGCTCCGCTTTTGTAAAACCGTGAACATAAACAATATGGCCTGTGTAGACACGTTGACCCTTCAGAGATCTCTCCCCTCTGGGCGGCTCCCACCACTAGCTAAAGCTTCGTTCATGTTTATGATGTTCTTCCTCGGCTAAGTGTAGACAGAACCCATGCAGTTACCACCTTCCCTCCTCCCAGGTTTGTTCTCTACTTCCGAATGAACATTTTCCTTTTGGTATTTCTGAGATCCTTCAGTATCTCACAACCTGCTGAATTTGCCATCAACCCCCTTGAAGGCTCTTGTGCGTTCGCTTTGTCCTCATTCACAAATTGAGAACTGTGAAACTCTTTCCATTTTCATCCATTTTTCTCCGATCTGCTGCTGTGCATTCTCTGCAGAGTGAGATGTTCTCATTTTCAGGGAGAATACTGGCAGGCGATCCTGGGGCTAAAGAGCCTGTTGGACTTTGCAGCTCTTCTTTCTCTCTCCTGCATTACCTCTGCACACCTGCTCAAACCGGTGAGTCCTCTCTCCTCCATGAGCCCGGGCAAGTTTGCACCTCACTCATCCCCATCTGGGCTTTGAAGCATACCCTGTGGCCCGGTCTTGTGAATAATGTTGTCTGTGGGAGCTTATCTCTTGCTATCCTAGATCTTCTGTGTGTGGGCTTTTTGTTGTTGTTGTTTTGGGGGGTATTTTTTAGGAGATGTGGGAGAAGTCAAGAACTGTGCTGCTATCTTGATATCCTTCTCCTACAATTTGTGACCTAAGTATTTAAGCTGCACTGACTGTGCCTCTTGGAACTTAGGTATTTTCATATTTGCTGTAGTGGCTTATGAATTTTTCCCAATTTCTTTTGCCAATTTGGTAAAATAAAATCATTGTTAAATTTTAAAATATTTTAAATTATATTAAGCAAAAGCAGTACTGGTTAACCTCAAAGAGGACAAAAGATGTCTTTCCATTTCCCTTCGAGAACATTTTCCCATAAAACTTGCCCGGTCTTGATACCGACGTACCAACATTGCTTATGCATAATGCTGTAAAATAGCAGGCGTGGCCATTCAGACTAATCAAACACCTGGGCAGGCCAGTGTAATAAATCAGCAAGATATCGGGGCTGTTCTGAGAACTCCCCACCATTCAGTGACACACAAAATGCATTTCCCTTTCCTGTCTAGGTCGAGTGCAGGCACATCTATATGATCAAAGGCATTTCTAAGAATTGCTGATGCTGGTGATTTACGAATGGACTGGGCCTGTAAGTGGGAAGGTGATGCAGTTCCATCTGTTATGTTTTCACTGTTTATATGAAAGCAATCTGAGCAGAAAACCAACTGGACCTTATGTTCAGTCTGATGTAAGAGACTCATTATAAGGAGATATTTTCTTCAAATGTCACTCCTAGTAAAGTTCAATTCTAACAATACAAACTCAATGGTAAAAAACTATTTTATTTACAAAATACAGCTATATAAGTACATATGATTATATCTAAATAAATACTGCTAGGATCAACTTGTCATTTTATATCTTCTAGTTTCTGAAGTGAGCAGAGGAAATTTTGTAAATTTTCAGAGATAGTAGCCATATAAATGGTGCAGGGTACCAATATCATTTATGCCAAAAGATAGACATAATGCAGTAAAGCTATTTTAAATCCTAACAGCTACTATGACAGCAAATATACATTTCTATAACACTCTTGTTTTATTTCTCATTTTTTTATTTTAGTAAAATGCTACTTGGGAAAATGTTTAAAGTATGTTTATTTGAAAATATGATCTATAGCATGCAATTAGATTAAATATTTATCATGCAAATTAAGATGAAAAAGTGATAAGTTACTGCCTATTGGGAGACTCAGAAAATAAATCACGTAAACATGTATGATCACACCCTGGCTGCTGTGGCTCAGTGGTTGAGCACCAGCCTGCGAATCAAAGGGTTTCTGGTTTGATTGCTCGTCTAGGGCACGTGCCTGGGTTGTGGGCCAGGTTCCCAGTAGGGGGCATGTGAGAGCAACCACACATTGCTGTTTTCCTCCCTTGCTTTCTCCCTCCCCCCCTCTAAAAAATAAATTAATAAGATCGTTAAAAAATGTATTATTTAGTCAGACATACAAATGTGGTTAACACATGGCTGTATGCCTCAGAGAAATGAAGAGAAACCCAAAGAAATGGTGCAAGTTCCTCCTGCACATTGTTGGAGGCTCATAAACATGCACAGACTCGGTAAGGAAGCGCCGTGATGGTGTCCTTAAAAAGAAGAACTCTGCATCTTTCTCACTAGTCTGTATGTAGGTAGTTCACCATCTGTAAACTGTCTTAAGAGGAATATGAATATGGAATACATGCCAGAAGTGAGTGTGCTCTATTTGCAAAATAAATTGGCAGATTGCATTTGGTTTGTTCTGGGAAAGCAAAATAAATATGTTCCTTTAAAATTTCATTTATTTATGTTAATGAAGTAAAACAGAACAGTATTAAAACATAAAAGATTAAGGTAAAATAAATATCTGGAAAACTTAGATGGTGAGTTTTTGAAATGAATTTAATTGCAAGTATTATAAATTATTTTCTTCAAATTATATGTCACTCTCAGAAAAATTCAAATAAAAGGATTGTTCTGTGTAGATATTATCCAGAAAATGCCATTAATGCCAGAAATGTGTTCATGTTTTTTGTTTCAAGATTTACGTGGTTTCACTAGCATAATTGGACAGGTATATTAAATGTCTGGAAGCCAGCAAGAGTTTGAAAAAAATGTAAATAGTGACCATTATCCTAATGTAGACCTTAAAAGTCAATTAATCTTTTATTGTATTCATTATCTTCACTTTGTTTTTCTAAGCACTCACTTTCACTTAAAAATAATTTATTATCTATTCTTTAATATGATTCATCTAGAAATTACATTTATATCTGGTATGAACTTTATTTTTATAAAGATTTTATTTATTTATTTTTAGATAGAGGGACAGGGAGGGAGAGAGGGGGAGAAACTTCAATGTGTGATTTCCTCTCACGTGCTCCCTACTGGGGACCTGGCCTGTAACACAGGCAATATGCCCTGACTGGGAATTGAACTGATGACCCTTTGGTTCACAGGCAGGCACACAATCCACTGAGCCACACCAGCCAGGGCTGTATCTGGTATAAGTTTAAGTCAACATATGTGTCTCCTCAATGGCTTACAAGTTGTAGCAAGTGCTATTCATGAAGTAGAGTATTCCTGTTAAACACTGAAAAAAAATTCAAATTTGTGAACTAATAAATTTACGCATTTAACTATTTCTGGATTCTTGATTCTCACTATGAAGTTGAGTATTTTTGTAATACACACATATGTATACGTATATGTATTATTCATGTACATATTTACATATATATATATATATATATATATATAGTATATATATTTGTATACATTTGAATTTGGATTCAAAACCTGTGTTCCAAACTGCAGAGTATTCAGGCAAAGGTAATGCATGCAGAGCCCTACACTCTTTCTGGTACATGTTAAAGTCATAACTTTTAGTTATTATTATTTGAAAATAAAATTTTCAATAGAATTTGAGGGACCTGAAGGCAGTTTGGTAGTGGAAACACAGAGAAAAGACACCATCTCTGAGAAGTGTGTGGACAGCTGGAACTTGATGGTATCTGCTACGGCGTTATTAAGGTATAATGAAAGTAGAATAAATTGCAATACCTAAATATGTAACCAGCTAAATACTGGAAAAAACTTGATCAATATATACCCAGGCTTACTCACCACAGCTGAGATGGCTTCCTCATGGCCTCCCGCTGTCCTTGTTGCCCACCGCTTTCCCTGCTCTCAATACACTACTTGTAAGCTTTCAGTCACTGCTGATTCGTCTGCATTTTCTAGGAATCCGTGTAAATGGGGTCATACAGTATGCCAGCACATTTTTGGGGGGGTCTGGCTTCTTTTACTCAGTGTAATTACTTTGACATTCACTCATCAGACTACTGAGCATATCGATAGCTCATTCCTTTTCATTGTTAACTAGCCTTCCACTGTTTGGACATACCCCATTGTTTGTCTGTCCCCCCCCGATGAAGAAATCACTTTTCTTTCCTGTTTTTGTCCTTTAAGATAAAGCCAAAATGCTGCTATGAACATTCATGTACAAATCTTAGGGTGAATATGTGTTTTTGTTTCTCATTTCTTTCCTGTCTCTCAGGATCATAGCCATGTGCTATCCAATGTCTGAAAGCTGCTATTTCATATTTTGGGATGGCCAAGAATCCAGTTTAGGTTTTTTTTTTTCTGTAAAGTAAAAGACACACTATTTATTTTAACCAATAACTTTATTGAGTTGGATATTTTGAGTATGTCGGCTCTCTCCCAGATGGTAGAATATTGATTGTTCTCAATTAATGTCTTGATTTGATTGCTGCCAACTTCAACTGGTCTCCCCGATCATGGAGCATTGTCCACAGAGAAATCTCCAGCGCAAAACTTTGCAAACCACTTCTGACACTTTCCATCAGTCACAGCACCTTCTCCATACATAGCACAATTTTGTGTGTGTGTGTTTAAGTTGTGTTTTTACTTTTCTTGAAATAATGAAGCATAAATACACCAAAAATGTTGCATATATTCTTCCACCTTCACTATTAAAATGGATCCACAAAGATTCACCAATTTTGATAAGATTTTTTTATTTAAATGCACACTAATATGACAGCTGTCACAATACAATCTAACAAAATTGTTTCAAATGAAGTTAAAGACAACTAAGTGCTACTAAAGCCATCTTATGGGGAAAAAAAGCGAATGAACTTTTTGGCCCACCCACTATTGTATGCTGTTTTGTAAATTGTTTCAGGCAGACGGGTACATTTAAATCCAGTTACTCCATCTTAGCTGGAAGTAGGTCCTTATTCCATATTAGTTTGATGGCAGACGCTGCATCAATGATCGGTTTTGGTTTTTCGTCCTGCAGTAGGTTAAGCCCTGTGAAGTCAGAAATTTTTTTTCTGTTTTGTTTAACTAGCATTTCAGTTTATCATAAAATGTTTCTACCATGTGATTGAAACTCTGTAAGTATTTCTTGAGTTAATATTAAATTTGAGTAACAGAAAACTCAATTAACGGGGGCTAAACGCATATGGAGATGTATTTCTGTGCTACTTACATGATCTCTTTTGGGCACTTCTCATGCTTTCTAAGTGTCTCGTGTATGATGGACCCTTTGCCATCGCTTACATAGAAAATCTAAAGGGAGGCATTAAATATAACTAACTCTAGTATATGGGACTCTTTCTTAATTGTCATTCCTTTTTCAATTTTTAGCACAGTGGACAACAAGGGGTTTAATAAATGTCATTTTATCCAAGTAACTACCAAATGCCAACAGGAATCCCCAGGAAGTATCCCAGATGCATGTAGAATTAATCCATGCTTGTAAAATGAGAGGAAACTATAAAGATCACCTGGCAGAGCAATGTACTAAAAAAGAAATAGCTAAAGACATGTTTTCCAGTGCACACTGAAAATTCAATTCAACAAATCCCTGAGAGAAGAACAGGATTACGGTGGAGCAGGGGGAGGGGCAAGGACAGGGGGGGCACAGAAAGAGGAGCAGTTGACTCTGCTATCATGGAAGCAATGAATGCAACTTTTTCGGAGCAAACTATGCCTGAATAGGTTTTAAGGATGACACAGGAACTACACAGAGGATGAGATTGCCAAGGCCATGTGTACAGAGATGTCGACAAATGTTGCCAAGTGCACACGTCTCCTGCTCAACACTTAATGTCTTCCATAAAGCACCATTTGTGAAATTACCGATGCTTATCTTTCTAGAAGTTTTTATTACCTGCACATGCAATGTATGTGTGTGCTAGGGGACAAGATGTGGACCTAAGAGGATCAGGCTGGAGAAACAGCCATCACCTGGTTTGCGAAGGGTCTTGTGGAGCAGAAGAATGTCTAAGGTATTAATCAGCATGAAGTTGATACAGGCATGTGCGGCAAGGTTTGCACCTTTGGAAGACCACATGGATAGCAACACGCAGAATGTGGGAAAACTGCAGAGGGTGACTGGGGGCCACCATCAGAGACCATGAGGCTCTGAGCCAGAGCTCTGAGAGAGGTCATGGCAGTGGGACTAGGAAAGGAGGGACAGTTCTCAGTTCTCTTAATAAAACGTAAACTATTGAATGATTTATTATGTGTCATGGTGACATTTTAGTTTCATTCCCTAGAAACTGGATCTGCAAATATAAGAATATTTTGGGGGGATATCATCCTGGGAAAATGAAACACAGACAGTAGGAGAGAAAAACAGGTGATAAAGAGGAGTGGCGGTAATGATGTCTCGTTGCACTGGCCTTCCCTATGGGCAGTAAATTACTTGATTCTTTGGGACCATCAGAAAAACAACATGGGCTACATCTTAAAATCACCCTGAGTAGGAGGTGGAGAAAGAGGTGATCATTTATTTATTAGGTCACATTCTCCATTGGTCAACGTTCATCCCATGCATAGTTAACTCCCCTCCATCTCAGGGTTGGTTACACATTCCCCGGGCACAGAGTAGGTTTCTGTAACATCCCACACCAGCAGGGATAAGACGTGGGTGAGAGCGACCCACAGACTCTTAATGTGGTACAACAGGAGGTGTCAGACTTAGTAAAGGAACAAAAGAAAGCATGCAGAATGAATAGACAATGAGAACAGCCCAAAGTTGGGAAATTAACATGACAGGCTGCTGTGCTGTGTGTTTGCTGTTGTGTACCAGGAAATTGACATTGATGGAGCAAGGTGGCTTTGACCATGGGTGGGTGCCCTTCTGGGAGCTGAGCAGAAGATGGGAAACAGGCACGGTAAGGCGCTCTCATCCAAAGGTGGTGGGCTTTTTTTCTCTTTCTGTAAAGTTAGCTAGTTAGGCTTCTAAACAGCCTTTCTAAGAAAAATGGGAGAAAAAGGCTTTCAAATCATAAAATGTGCCCATGGAGACCTGTTTTCAGACTCTATTTGAGATTCTTTTGACCAAAGAAAGTAATCTTCATAGTAAAACTGCAAGCTTAAAAGTTATTTTGCGTTTTAGATTCATCTCTGAATGTTGCTATGCTAAAAAGAAACTTTTCCAAAACAAGAAGAAAGCTTTGAAACTTCACACCTTGCCACAGGGATACCTTCCTCATGCATAGCCACGGGGACACCCAGGGCTTTAATGCCAAGAAAAAAAGCTGGCGAATCCCTCTACCCAGAACACCATCTGGAGGACATTTAGAGACTCTGCACACACCCACACGCACCCACACACACTCACACCTGCATGGCAGCCCGGGAGTAGTGTTGACTGAGGCACAACTTGGACATATTTTTTTTCTTTCTTGACAGAGTAATTCAAATCGTACTTATGATTATGTTTCAGAGACCTCTGTAATGTGCCTCATAGTTTTTCAAATTTCAAATAGGTATTCACTAAAAGTGTATTCTTGAAATACAGAATCACGGGACATTGAAACTTTCAGGAAGTCAACCTCTGGCTCATTCCCTCATTGTATGGGTTGTTTAAAACCCATTACCCTCGGGCAGTTACTGAGTAAAATCGCATGTCTGTTTACCTATCTATAGCTTAAAATCAGAGTACGTCCCAGCTAGCGTGTGCATTCATATCTAGGGAAACAGAGGAGTCAGGAAGACTTTCTGCGGATAAAACCATCATCTTGACAAGGGAGAGGACAGGTCATATGAGGCAGTTAAATTCAGTGTTGGGAGCATTGCAGTTGAGGGACTATAGCAAGAGAAGTCGGAGGAAATAAGCGCACTCCAAATTACGAAGGGAGGTAAATGTCTCCTGAAGTCAGGCAGTCAGTGCAAAGTTGTCATCATAAGAACCATTCTGACTGCTTGTAAGCAAGTGTGACAAAGAAACAAGTCAGGCATCAATGAACATTATTCTAGGGTTGGGACAGCAGCCTCACCGGAGAATCTTGAGGAAGGCTGCAGATAGTAGGAACACCTAACACATTCCTTAAAGGTAAATATGTGAAAGGGACCTCAGCAATAAGCAAAGACTGTCAGGGATGTAAAACTAAGCTATTCATAATATTCGGCTCCTAGGACTATTGGCCGTTCATTAGGGCCCACTATTCTGTTAAAAACCTAACTGCGGGGTACCTCAATTCAATCCTGTCACTAAGCAACCAGAGTCAAAATTGAAGGGCACAGAATCCAACGAGAACCCCCTCACTGCAGACCAAAGCTGTATCTGGGGGTCCCTGGGCCACTGTCCAGTTGGTTATAAATTTGAGATTTCTGTGACTCTCTTACTTTCAACACATCACTGGAATAACTCACAAAATAACAATGTTATTATAAAGTAATAACATGGGGCAAAAAATCTGAATATATCAGTGATGGGCAGAGATGGAGAACTGTTTAGATTCTCAACTGCTGATGAAACTGTACTCTGAAACAACTCCTCCCCTCCTTCCCTCCCTCCCCTCTCTTCCCTTCCTTGCCATGCTGTGCCAGGCCAGGTCACGCCTTTCCATTCTATTTTACATTTCTATACAAAGGAATACTCTATATCAATGGAAAAAGTCCACAGTTATGTACAAGAACAGGAATAAATTGAAACAACATAATGCTGGGCAACAGCAAACAGGAAAAAAAATCCCATTAGATGATTTCAGGTTTATGTACATAGTAAAATAACAGCAAATCTATACACTGGTATATTATGATGTACATATATTTAGGTGTTACCATTCTCAAAAAACAGGGCATGATTGCCATGGAGTTCATGGTAGTGGTTCCCTATGGGTTAAAGGAGTGTAGGTAACCACGAAGGGTTATTCTAAGGGCTTCTGGGATATTGGCAAGGTATGATTTCTTGACTATAATGATGGTCTCAAGCGTGTTCTGTTTTTAATAATTTATTACACTGTGTATTAACCATAAGTGGACTGCACCCTATGTATTGTATTTCAAAATTAACAAACTGAAAGTCAAATTATTATATGCATACTTTAAGCACAATTTTATGAAACATAGTGTCTATTTTTAGATAGCAAATTAAACAGATGTTTCACCCAAGAAGAATAATTGGGGATGTGTGTCAAAACCCATGCTTTATTGAAAGCAGCATGCGCTGAAATTAGCATTTCTTGTTCCTAAATGTATTACAAGCTCCGATTCTGTGTAGAGGGATATGATTTTATTGGCAGATTTGTTTCATGGATACAGAATGTGGCACCATCAGGAGCAGCACCATTTTCTGGGCATTGTTTTCAATTAAGACTGCCAATCCACTTGGTTTAAAATGAAATAAGGTAAAATTTATGAAACTTGGAGTTTTACCAATGAGCGCTTGTTCTAATCTCATATCTTTCCATGAATTACTTAAAAGGTAAAATTATTTTGATTAGAAAACGAGTTTCTCATATCAGAGCAGATGTTCATCGTTTTCATCCCAGTGAAATCTCCATTATCAACAGATTTCATCTGTGTGCGGTACTTCAAAGGCACCACCACAAATGCCGCCGCAAAATGTCAGGCATATGTGCTCTGATTTTTACAAATTACAAAAGAAGACACCAACTAGAATGGATTTAGATGCAAAGGAATTGGTAAAGTTTTTTTTTTTTTTTTTTCCTTTTCTCATGAAGTGTTATTTCTGGAATGACTTTACCCTGGAAAAGGAGTCCCCTGTGCCACGGTTTTAAGCTGCCCCTGAAGCAGCTGCCACGTTGGGGCGTTTCTCCCCCCCGCCCCCCTGCTCTCCTGTTTTTGTGGGATCAGCAGCCGCCACCGAGCGGGGCGGCCAGGCCTGTGCAAATCCGTGGTAACATGCGCACCGGAGTAATGATAGCATTGCATTATAACCCGAAGCATAACATGCATGTCCACAACTCTATACTGATATAAAATAAGTGAAAAAATAATTAGGGAAGGAAAGGCGGATCCCTGTAATTTAGATAAATACCCCGTGCGACAACTCCTGACTGCCTCACCCTGGAAGGTGGCGTCTGTCCCGTAGCCTACAGCACAGGTGCTGGGATCCCCTGAACCATCCCGCACCACGTCTGAAAGTCAGCCGCTTCCCCAGGTAGCCCTGGCTCCTTTGAGTGGAAAATGTGTTTAGAAACCAAGATGCAGGCACTGGCTATAATCACTGCCATCAGAATGACCTCTTTATAGACAGAGCTAGGAAATCTATGGAAGTCCAGAACACACGGCTACTCACGGATGGATCTGAACTTGGCGGTGGAACGGGAGCTCCCGCTGAAATCCTGGCTCTGAGCCGGCGTTGCAGGGTTGATGCTACTTCCGCACCTGTTGATGTGTCCCTTCCTCTGAAGTCACACGTAACCTGAGACATCTGGCTTCCACGGTCTAAGGTGTATTTACCTGTTTGATGAACCGGGGGCTACATAAAAAGTAGTTTCGGCATCACCACCTCAGTACCCCATGAGAAGCAGGTGCCAGAACCAGAACAGTCCTTGGCCTCAGCTTCTCTGCTCGTGGCTGTGCGCACCCATTCAAGGTAGATCTTCCCGAGTTACTTAAGTCGGTTCCTGATTTCTCACCCTCGACTTTGAAGTCCTGTGACACTTTCATAATACAGTTCGTCACCGTCTGCATTTCTTTCCTGGGGTCACTCCAACCTCGACTGATTTTTTTTTTAAGTTTGTGCCACACAGTTCACTCAGTGTGGACTCTGGGCGGTAGATACATACGTCTATGCAGATAATACTGCATTTTAAAATCAAAAGAATAAAATGCAAAATATAAAATGGAATATAAAAAAGAATAAACTTCAGCTAATTATGTATTGAATTACAGCAAATTCTCACATATGGACCCTGAGTAAAAATGAATTCATTTAAGCAACTTTGGAGCTCAGTGTGCTGATGTTTACCCTCAGTAAGACAAATAATCTACCAGGTAATCATGACCCTTTTAGGTAAGTAATTTTTGGGGGGGAGTGGGTAGAGTAGTACTATCAGCATAAGGAATCTAGAAATATTTTGTGTACATTGTAAAACTGACCAAATGATGAAGTAGAGAGATTATCAGGAACCAGCAATTACTCGGTGGCAGTAAGAAAGTAAATATTTGGGATGAGCGAAGAACAGGAACAATTCTGGGATGTGAAGTTAGACTAGGAGAAATCATGATCTTCTAAACAATATCTTCCTTTCTTCCCACTGACATAGTCTAGAAAATAACACACTTGTAGCAGTAAGCATGCATACTGCCCAGGCCTTGCTGTCTGAATACCATCCCCTAAAAACGAATGACAAGTCCTTGAAGAAAGAAAGCATTGAATGTAAAGCTGGGGCTGTATATACATACATATGCATACACACAAATATATATATTATTTTTATTCTCACCTGAAGACATACTTATTGACTTTGGAGAGAGGGGGTGAGAGCGAGAAAGAAAGGGAGAGTAACATTGATGCAAGAGGGCAATATTGATTGGTTTTCTTTAGTGCATGTACCGACTGGGGACCCAACCTGCAACCCAGGCATATGCCCCGATTGGGAATCAAAGTGGTGACCTTGCACTTTGTGAGATAATGCCCATCCTACTGAGCCACAACCAGCCAGGGCAGTCAAAGTATTTTTTTTTAATGAGGTAGAAATGCCTTCTAGGGATTGAAATTAGTAAGGTGACTGTATTTAAAAAAATAACACGAGCCAACTAGAAGGATTTTCACTGGTCAAATCTGGGGAAACTCTACCACCAAAATAATAATGCCAATTATGTTCTTAATAGTACTTTGATTAGTGAAAGAATCTACAAGCACATCATATTTTTTTAAAAATCTATGAAGAGAGATAGAAAAAGGGGAGAAAGTTTGCCTATGCTTACATATATGCGGTTTATTTAGAATCATGAGAAAAGAAAGGCATACATATTCTGTAACAGAAATTAACTCTTTGGAGCACCATTCAGTAAGGGTTTATTTCTTACATACTGTGAATATTAAGATTTCAAGGTCACTGTCGGTTAAAATCATGCAGTTAGGTTTCTCCAATTAGCAAGGGGGTAGAAATATTTACAACAGAATCGAAAACAACAGTTACACCAAGTGTTCAAGATGATTGGACCCACACTGTGGGATCGAGTACATACAGAAAAAAATATTGAACTTGTGGTGCATCCAAATCAAACTAGAAATGACAGTATATCTTGTGTGTGAATTATCAAAGTTTCTTCCCAAAGAAAGTATTAAGCCATTTAAGTACATTGAGCCATGAGAAACACTTTGTTCTGGCTTCTTCTGGGCCCTCTTTTTAGGCAGCATTTTTCTGTACAATTCCCTGTCCCCTTTCTGTCCCACCTCGGTGAAGAGAAGCTGCTGATCGATCCAAACCACTTGCACACCAGCTGGGTCACTTTCTGTGTCAGGGCTGATTGATACTAATTGCGGGGAGGCATGTCTTAGTCTGCCTTTTTTTTTTAAGGTAAGACTTTCAAAAACAGAGAACATCCATTGAATCACTTCAGTGAGAGTTGCTTCTGTCTTTATTTATCGGTGCACCGGTCGCTGTTGTATGTAGGAACACGAAGACAAGAAGTTGTTCTCTAGCGGGCAACTGCTTTCAAAGCCCCTTCCCTCCCTCCGAATGGCTACCCTGGAAGGAGTTTTATCCATTTTCCTGATATTTGAAGGAAAATAAAAATGCCTGATCAGAGTTCTATAGAGTGTCTCCTCCAATCTTGCAATGCCTTGTCTACGCTGGACTCACTAGCTATTTACTTTTCAATTGTAAATATGGTTTAGAAATAGAAAATGAGAGAACGTGCACTGATTGCAGTTATCAAAAATGTTTCTTTAGGCTTCTTGTGGCATCGGGCTAGCAGTGGCTGACCTCCCTTCTCCCAATTCCCAGGTATTATAATTATAAAATGCAAATAACTAAAAATGTCCCAAGTGTGTAAGTAACAAAGCTATAGCGTGTTCAGAGAAACAAATTGCGTGTAGGATCTCTTGGAAATCTCAGCTAATTTCCAATCAAATAAAGTTAGATTAAAAGGAACCTCAGTGGGATTTCTGACAGGAGATTCCCAGGTTTCCTCCTGTGAAGGAGGAGAGTCCTGAAGTGGAAAGTCAAAGCAGGTAGAATATTAATTTGTGCATTTCTCATGTCTACTGGCTCCAACAGTTTTATACCTATCAGAAAAGCCTGCCGTTCACTTCTATGTCAAAGGGTTTTCTTCCTTTCTTTAGATAGCTGGATAGCCACATAGGTTAGATAGGTAGATAGATAGCTAGGTAGATAGGTAGACAGATAATAGACAATAGACAGATGATAGATAATAGATATAAAGTTTATTTTCTTGAACTGAGAGGAAGGAAATTCTATATTTACAACACGCTTTTTCAATGAATAGTTGCGGTAAAATTCCCGTGAACATCATTATGGTTTTGAATAAAAGGCCTTTCTAGCATCGTTCTTCAGTAAGTTTTCGGAGTGTGTAGAGTAGCATGCTGTATATATAGGCTTGTAGTTTGCACAGTGTTCTTCATACGAACAGCTTTATCACTTTTACAGACTTCTCATGAGTTCTGCTATAACTGCTATGGCTTGTCTTTTATCTTCTCTATAACATTTGTGAAAGTCACAATCGTCTGTCATGCAGTTTTGTTTCTGAACAATGGTGCGCTTTCCCGTATGATTAGGCAGACTGTTCATAGCACAGATCTGCAGCCGTGTGCCCTTAACCCCTTGGGTGCGTTCTGGGAAATGCCTCATTCATTGATTTCATTGCTGTGAGATCATGGAGGTGCTCACACCAGTCTAGGTGGTGCGGCCATCACGCACCCAGGCTGTGTGGTCTAGCCTATGGCTCCGGGGCTACAAACCAGTAGCCACGTGACTGCACAAAACGCCATTAGATTAAGTCAAGTAGAAGAGGAAATGACACACATGTGGTAAATCCGAGGTGCGTGAGGCAGCTGCTGGAGTAGCACACCCGACTGGTCTACATCACCCTAAAACAGCCATGGCAAGCACAGTGTAGTGAATGCACAAAACACTTATACAGCCATTTATTGTCATTATCAAGTATTCTGCGCTGTCCTCTCACACATCATGCAGTGTAGAAGGTGTGCTTACACCAGCATCGCCACGAACACGTGAGTGACGTGTTTCGATGAGACCTTGTGACGACCAGACATCACGAGGGGATGGCAGTTTTTAAACTCCAGCGGAACTGTAGGACACGACCGTCACACGTGTGAGCTGTCATCAACCCAAAGGGCCATGCCCTCCAGGCTGGGTTTTATACTTTTCAGTCTTCTCTGCCCTACAGTCTATTACTCAACACAGCCACAGGTACCTTTTTGAAAATGTACATAAACTATTTTCAACCTGATTAACACCCATCGGTGTTTTCTCTGTTTGAAATGAATCCGCGGACTATTCCCTCCCTCCCTGTGGTCAAGTACAGCCACTCCGGCCTTCTTTCTGGATCATAAGGACATAGGCAAGCTGTTTTGCATATGTCAGTGACTTTGAACTTGATTTTTATCTTTTTCTTTCCTCTTTTTCCACCTTCCATTTAGATCTGAGTCCAAACGCTCTTCTTTGGAAGCCCTATATGGTGCCCCCTTCCTCGATTACTTTTTTGTCATTAAATATGTAATTATTGAGGTCCGACTCTGTTCTGGGCACTGTTATAAACACTCCAGGTTCCGAAATGCTAAAATTGTGCTTTATCACATCACAACTTCTAATCATGGTTTTTATTGCTTGTCATGACTATTACTGTATTCTTGCCAAAATCTCCATATCTTATTCTTTGCAATATCCTCGCACGTGGCTCAATGCTCGACTGTCACAAAGAAAAACAAAACTCAGTGAATGTTCTTGGAAGGCATGGATAAATGTGTGGCCTTGTGGACATGGCTTCTCTACAGGCCCTGCCCCCAGCTGTGTGTAAAAGCCGGCCAGAGGAACTCACTCAGCGCCGCCCCGACCTATGGACTCAGGTGGGCATCGCGATTCTCCCTCCTGGCACATACGTCAGCTCTCAGCATTTCCTGGTGCCCCTGTTTACTTGTTTGTTCAACAAATAGTCACTGGGCCTCTGCCGTTTGTCAGTCTTATGTTTCGGGGCTGGAGACGTAGCTCCACATAAGAAAGATAGGGTTTCTATTCAAACGGAATCCATCATGCACCACAGGAATGGTGACAGCAAACTGTATACAGACAGCCTTGTGTTGTGAACAAGGCAGTGTCTTACTGCAGCCTATAAAAGAGAGACCGGTCCCACTCCGGGCAGTCAGAATAGTCCAGCTGGTGGGCAGATAAAACGCTTAAGCTACGTCATGATAGCATTCTTGCTGTTCTCCTAAGATGAGCGTCCTTGGGAAAAGCAGGCTGTACCCTAGGCTCCAGTTCACGAACTCTGTCGCCTACCTCTTCTCGGTTCTGTATTTCCCTCTGATGTCAGGGCTGCTTTTAGTCTCCTGAACCCTGTAGCCATGCCTGTGGCCACTGTTCCTCTGTGACACCTGAAGGGAAAGCAAAGGAAGAGAGGGGAGCTTGAAAGGTGGAATGCAGAAGGTGAGGACCACGGGGAGTGCCAGGGTCTGGGTTCAACTCGAAGCTGGGAAAGTTCCTGGAGATAATGACAACCTTTTGACAAACTTTCCACAGGACTCAGAAAAGGACCCACGTGAGCAAAGGTGTTGCACACTTTAAATATGTGAATTGCATAGAATATAAATTATATCATCATAAACATGGTTGAAAGAAAGAAAACAAAGAGAGACCTGTGTTTCAATTCAAACTCTCTTCTTCAGAGTTTACAAGTCAGGTGCCCATCATTATTTTATGTTCTACTGAGAATCCGAGTAGTCGTGAGCCTCTGAATGAAAGGCATCGCCGGGTGCATTTGCATCTGGGGCGCCGCTTACCACACCCCTAGGTTCTCTGGGATCGCCCACGGCTCCGAGACGACAGACCTGCACAGCACACTACCGTGCTGGATATCGCAGACAACGGGAACACAGCGGTCCACATATGTATGTCTGAACACAGGTAACCACAGACAAGGTACAGCAATACTACGGTATAAACGAGGACAGCTGGTGCACCTGTATACACCTGTGTAGGGGACCTACCATGAGTGGAAGTTGCTGTGGGTGAGTCGCTGAGTGAGGGTAAGTGGGGGCGAGGGCCTGGGATGGTACCACACACAACAGTAAGCTTTATAAACACGGGGGTTGACCTGCACTCTCGTAGTTATCCTAGTATGTGAATGTTAGTAGGGCAGCTCGTCACGCCTTGTTCAGTGAACGTTGATGAACTTTTATTATTCTTTCTGAATTTATTCATGGGCTCTCAAACTTAACCAAACATATTCTTTTAAAACATTTTTGTCATTGGGATCAGACTATCCATCCGTTTACCCATTTATCTGTCTGTACGTGTGCATGTGTACCCGTTTGTGTGTGTCTGAACTTCCTGAAACCTGCACATGGAAATCTCCAACACCTGCCAGTGGCCAACATCCTATTCATTTACTATGACTAAATGTAACGCAGTGCTTGAAAATAGGAAGGAAAATAAGAGAGGCAAAACTTCCAGCGACTGTCACGCAGAACTTCGGGATTTGTGAGATAGGGCGATAACGGTGTGTTATCTGTGGAAACATTTGGGTGGAGGAATTGAGGGAGCCAAGGAGCCGTATGGAAAACAGATGACCAGGTACACCTCCACCTATTTAAATAGGTGTTACAGCGTCAATTCTGGTTGTCATTACGAAGATTATCCTTATTCACACATTTCTCCAGTGTCCTTCAAGCCTCCGGACTGATGATGACATTTGTGAAATCATAATGTCCCGTGTTGAGAAAGGCGTTTATAGAGGAATGTAAGAATGCCACAAACATGGCTTTAAGAAAGTGTACTCTTTTCTTTCCCTTTAAATTGGATTTGTACTTTTACCTGTTTTCCTGCTGCATGTATAGGAATAAAGGAAAAACACAGATTTTTTTTTAATGACTGGTTTCTCAGTTCTGAATCAAGCACTTTTCCTAAGAGTAAACGTATTTTCAGTTTTGAAATGCACAGAGAAAAGTAGAAAGCCCTGTAGCTGCCTGCTGCTAGCATGCCGATGATTGAAAGTTGTATCTTTTCCACGTGTCATCCAGGAGATTGTTGTCCCAGATGTCCTAGCCACTTGACCAATCAGGGAAGATCCTAAATAGCATTTTATATCAATTATGTGCAAAACCCTGCCAATTATCTTCTCATATAATCCACATCCATAACTGAGAAGCACAAAAGATATAAATTCGAACCATCTGCTCTCCCTACAGTAGGCTACGAAGGGCTCAGACAATAACTCACACAGCACCACCCTCTGATGCATTTATCTGGGCTCATGCTGCTGAAGTGGGATTTGGGATTAAAAATATTACCAGTGTGGCCTCTTCACTCTTAGAAGATACATTTTCCCCTTTTAGGAAAAGCACTGTCATCTCTGTTTTATTGCCACCTAAATGAAGAGACCACTGCCAACGATCTACAAAGAACAAAACCGTGCTCTACTTAGGCTTCCCTGCAATTCTTTCTCCTGTTGATGTCAACAATACCCAGTTTCTGCAAAAGAAGAAAAGGGAAAAAAAATAGCCTCCAGAAACTCATTGTTTTGATACATGCACAGTTTCTGAACTATGCTAAATGCCAGAATAAAGCTGTATTGAAATATAAATTGTTAACCAACAGTGTCTATATGACTCAAGAGAAGGAAGTATTTAAATTCTACAATCACATAAGATGGCTGGTAGTTAAAAACAATATAATGCAGCATTAGAGATACAGAAGTGGCAGTTGGCAAAAAATAGAAATGATTTAAAACTTGCAATGAAAACAGACAATTCCCTCCCGCATTCCATCAGTATCCCTAAGTTACATTACAGCATACCAAACCTGTCAGGATGTCTCTATCTTCCTCCTGTTAACAACAAAAATATGTAAATGACAATATTACACTGTCAATTTCCCTAAACAGCTCTGAATTTCATTTGCAAATTCTCAAATCAGTTTGGGGATAAATTAACATTTACAATTATAAATCCCATACACGTTAAAGTAACTGTATTCTACATGTTCTTAGACTTCGATAACATAATTTTGCAATCATGGTTTGGAAATTACAGTGCTTGATATAGTTTCCAATTGGTGATGCATTACTTCAAAGTGAATATTCTCTACTCTGTTACCAATGAAATTTACATTTTAATTGTCACAAAAATTGTGCCCTTGATAATAGGTGGAGGTGAGATGAAGAAATGTAGCAGCTTATACTCAGAGAAGAAATGTATCACTTTACAATGAGATAGTCCCAAGTGCTTGAAGAGTAATGCAAAATTCTTACGGTGTGTGCATAAGCAATGTCTTACTTAGTTAGCAGTGTGTGTATTTAGGATACGCAGTTCAGCATCCTCCTTTATTTATGAGGAAGCTGCCCCAAAATAAGAGGGTGTGCTTGGGTCAGACACATACACTTGAAAAAGATAAGATACTAAAGTAACAAAAACCTCTAAGTGATAAGGAATGATAAACAATGTGAAAAAATATCGGTTCAATAAACTCACACTGAGATTTTAAAAGATTTGAGATTGGAAATAAATTAGGACATATTTTTTATCTCTTTTCTAAAGCATTATATTTCTTTCAATGTCAGAGAAAGGATTTCTGACTATGAAATTTCCTCCTCTCTTTGGGAAAACTCATTGAACAGAAATATGTCTAACAGTAGTGGACGATCCTGGCGATGCTGGATGGTACAGTCAAAGTGGAGGAGAGAGATGGTCTTCAGAGTGACCTTCTTAGGACCTGGACTCTCACTGGTGAAAGAGGAAGGAAGCATAGGGAGATGCGACATCCCAGACATCCCCGCTGCTTCATGATGGATAGGCCACGTGACCGGGACCTGAAAAGGGCAGGGAGGACTTGAGGGTGACCTGAGGGTGACCTGCAGCCAATGGCCAACAAGGAACTGGACCCTTCCAACATTCTGATTAAGTTTGGATGAGGATGTTGAGACCCAACGAGAATGCAGCCAACCAACACTGATTGCGGCCTTGTGAGAATCTGAGCAGAAACCCACCCATGTTGAAATTTCTGACCTACGGAACGATGAGCTGTGATGCATAGCTATTGTTTTGAGTGGCTGACTTTGTTCAAATCTGTTATGCAGTGATAAAAAAAAATAACAATGAATAAACCACCTAACTGTGTATAACTCAAACTGCAGGCTCCAGCAGAGTAGGTTGTTACGGCTCCACCTCGGGTGATACAGAAGGACAGGCGGACGATCTGAAGGGAAACTGACAGCGATTCCTTACACTGCAACTCCACTGCCCCAGAACAGCCTCCCTCCGACACAGCCCTACTGAGGAACACCACCGTTCTGGGCCCTTCGGCCATGCTTAGGCGACTTAGTGAGCACGGACACGCACCCAGCTCTCATCACTTCTCTTCCGGAACGTGAGAAAAATGCACAAATGTGTCACTGGAATGTGTTTTCATTAGAGTTTTTGCTTCCGTAGAGAAGAATCCCTCAATTATGTTTATGGCCTATGCAGTAAAGGTAATTTAGGCAATTATCAAACTTGTAAATTATTTTATAAAGCAAGTTTTCTTTCCCACAGAAGGAGTCTGAGATTATCAATTCAGTGTAAGTATAAAGTTGTTCTCCTGAAGATGGAAATGCTTTCTGTCACTTTTCATAATCCTAGACATAAAGGGGGGTAGACACCCCTGCAGTATACTATGCATAAAGCTTTAAAACAAGGGGAATTAAATTTAGTTTTATAAGAACATTTACATTAAGCAAAAAAGATATTATTGGGTATCTCTAGCGGGAAACTATTTAGAGTATGCTCACCCACCCTATCTGATTCTCAATGATCACTGTTTGAGCTACTTTACAGCTCTGTAAGTTGAAGGTAACTGATAGCAGGTAAATATCTCCCATTCATAGCTTTCGAATGCATCCTCTCTCCAGAGTTCAGTTGACTTTCCCCTCCATCTTGTTTACAAAGCTGCTTCCATTCTCATTCTCATTTGTGCTCTGTTTGCACACCCCTCTACTCTGTATAAATTTATGATTCTTTGATTTGTCCTCTGATTTGGATATGGCCACTGTCTGGTTTTCTTGTTAATAGTGACTTACTCAAATCTGCACAACATGTTTGCTTTATATTCAAGTGAGAGTCATGGCTTCATGTTTTCTGTTTTGAAAAGGCATCCTCTGGTACTATTTGGAAATATCCAAAATAACAAAACTGCACAAAGAATATGAAGTCTATATTTCAAGTACAGCCTTTAAGTCCTGATTTTCTCTTTCAGTTAATCTTAGACTGACATAACTTTATATAAAGTTTGTCAAGATCCACGGACTTTATCAGTGGGCTTAATTTCTAATCGTATAGTTCAGAAGTTCTAATTCAGAAATAATGTTATTAACAATATGGAGAATCCCACCAAACAGACATCCGCATGATCCTACCTCCTCCACCTCTTTCAGTTTGTCTTAAATATTTTCTACCTGTCAAAAACTTAGTAAAAAACTCCTGTCCAAAGCTCCCCTCAGATATCCAAATCCTAGTCCTTGGGATGTGTGAATATGTTACTGTACAGGGCAAAGTGAGCTTTGCTGATGTGAGTACATTAAATCTTGAGATGAGAAGCATTTTTTCTGGATCACCCTGGTGGGCTGTTCCATGCCAGTCTCAGCCTATTGAAAATCGATGTCATGGCTGGACCAGCCCTTGTGGTCCTCATTAGGATTGCAAGATGCCCTGAGAACAAGCATCAGGAAGCTCTGGGGGAATAATAAAAGGTTTATTATTCACAGGTCTGGGAAATCACATGGCGCAGCTGAGGCCACAAAGCAAGGTCATGGATAGGGAGGGAGGGAAGTTGAAAGAGAAGCATAACAGAGGGAATTTTAAGCCTGGAAAGAGAAAAAGCAAAATGCCCGAACAATGGTCAATAACCCAAAACAACCAAGACCTTTAAAACGAAGCTGGGTGGTGGGTGACAAGGGAGGGGTCGGCCTGGCTCTTTGGCTAAGCTCGTGGTTGGTCATGTTTATTTGTGATGGCCCTTTGAAGGAGACACCCTGGCAATCAAAGCTCAAGCGAGGTGCTCAAGTGAGGTACTCGAGTGAGGTATGGGCCCAATGTAATTGCAAGGGTTCCTGTGAGAGAGAGATGGGGCCTGAGCCAGGAAAGGCAGCGTGAGGACAGAAGCAGAGCTCAGAGAGAGAGATGGAGATTGGCGATGTTATACTGCTGGCTTTGAAGATGGAACGGGCCACCAACCAAAGAGTGCAGGAAAGCTCTAGAAGTTGGAAAACAATGGAAGAGATTGTTCCGTAAGACATCCAGAAGGGATACAGGCTGTGGACCCATTCTGGACTTCTGACATCCTGTACCACATGAGAATATTGCGATACATTTCGATTGTTTTAAAATCACTGTGATGTCGGGGATCTCTCACAGCAATACGAAGGAACTAGGCACACTCCAAAATGAGCTCGACTTTCGAAACCGCCGTGGAAGCCTCTTTTACACTGATATTTGTGATGGTGGCATCATGAACCACATCTACGAAGTTCAGTGATATACACCGGTGCTAGTTAAATATCTTCACTAGATTTTTGAAGAGCATGTTAAAAACAACTTATGTAATGATAGGCCATTTATATAGCAGCGTACGAAGTATTGTAACAACAATACTTGATTACCTTTATCACTGTATTTTCACACAACAGCATTTACTGAGTAGCCGTGTGGTGCTGACTCTAACTGGAATGTTTCCTCTTTAAAAAAAAAATTATTCTATTACAGTTGTCCCAATTTTTCCCCCTTGGCCCGCCCCAGCCCAGCCCACGCCAGATATCCCACAGAGCAATATTTTTACTGATTTATCTCCTAGGGTAGGGAAAGTAAAGGGAGAAAATAAACAAATGGGACCACATCAAAAGAGCTTCTGCACAGCTAAAGAAATCATCATCAAAATGAAAAGGGCACCAACCACATGGGAGAACGTATTTGCCAATGAAACATTCGACAAGGGTTTGATCTCCAAAACAGGTAAAGAACTCGTATGATTCAACACCAGGAAGACAAAGAATCCAATTAAAAAGAAGGGTTTCCTCTTCTGATTTTGTTCTTTTTTAGTGAAAAGTACCCAGTTGGTTTTTGCTTTATATACTCAAGTTTCTATCAATAGATTGCATGATTTAATGTCCAAGTAAATATAAGAATTGGATTGGCTCTTTTGCATGTCTGACTTCATTTAGAATCATGAATAATGTGCAGGAGCAGCAACAGTATTTAATTAATGCTCTTGAGTATTTGAGAATTTGCAGTAAATGCAACTGAGACATAGGAAGGGGATTAACTTACCCTTTGGCTTTCTTCAATCAAATGGTTATGCACTCCATCAAAAAATAAATACATGTAACCTTTTACATCTCTGATCATTTAGTGTGGACAAGAAAGGAACACAAAATGGTAAGCACAGTTATGTTTAAATCAACTCGAGTTGCTAGAAAATAGAATATCTGAGCACTTTAATTCTAATTCCATTGAAAAACAAAATGTGACTTTTATTATCTTCAACTTTATATATTCTCTGAGCACTCCAAATACCTTTAGAACCTAAAAATTTAAAAAAGAGTTCTAGTTAAAAGTTGTCCAAAGGTATACATTTCTCTATTAATTTAATTTAACTTACAGTTGCAGATTTATGTGGGAGTTCACGAACACAGTCCCTGTGTTATACAAATTACATTACAAATTACTTTTAATAGGAGATTTATAAGAATCACCTATTTAATATCAATGGTTTAAATGCATGTATTTATATACACATTTTCCTGTAAGATGGCATATGCAAAAATTCTGTGTAACAAACACTTTCGTAAGTCAGAACTTACGTGGATCTATTTCAACATGTTTTGCAGCTGAGTAACCAGGTTGGCACTACGTGACTCAGGATCTGGTTCTTAGCTGGAAAGCTAGGTTTCCTACAATGAGGAGTCCCCTCGTATTACATATGTAGCATAATTCTTAAACGATGGCATTGTGCGTATCCTCATTATTATTTAAATAAGCTCATAAATATTTTAGTTAGAATTCAAAAAGGAAGGCTTTGCATCTGGACACTCTCATGGTATGGCTCCCTGTAATTTGTTTTTCTATCAGATATCGAGTTATCAGACTATAATAAAATATGGTAATGGTGGAGCATTATCCTAGAAGAACGCGGAGGCTAATAATCTAATGCATAAAACATATCATCCCAACACATTTCCTACTATTCGTCTTGTGCTTGATTGTGGATCTGTGCACAGAGAGAAAAGACAAAGGAATTCAAGAACTCAAAAGGGCGACTATAACTCTACCTTAGAAACTGCTAGTAGTAAAATGTTAATTTAAGACAAACCAATGCAAAGCTAGATAAATTAGGGTTCTCCTAGGGATGTTAACTTATCTTCATTTAATATATATAGTGTGTAATCTTTTAAATTAACAGTTATGTTTCTAAATTCATATTTTATTGTATAGGCTGTATAATGCTCATAATATAATGTTACCCTAAGAACTATAACTTTTTTGTTTTGACATGTATGTTTAGATTTGTAACCTTGTTTTTACATTAGCATTAAATTTTTCTTCATATATATTTCTGTGGTCTTGAAGGAAAAAGTGAAAAAGAAATTAAAAGGCACCCTGAATTTTAAAGATATGCATACTAAGTAAATAAAATTACTGAATAACAAAAATCTATAATCAATAGCATTTCTAAAAGGACAACCATATTTCATGAAAATAAAATAATATCTGTCACTCAAGGTACATATTCCATTATGTTTGTTTTTAATTTATTGACATAGGAATTAATATTTTGAGATTTGTATAATTTTCCCATTTACATTTTATTTAACTTTTAATATCTTCATATCTATAAAGTATCATTATTTGTGAAACTTCTAAAATTAGACTTTAAACTCTGGACTGTATTAATACATATTAATATTAACTGTTTTCTCCCAATAAATATTATTTTAAGTACAATATGATGCAGCAACACTGGTTAAAACATTTCATAGATAATTGTTTCAATTTACACATATTTTAAATGTATTGTTAGGAAAATGGGAAGAGTATACTCTGATTTCATTTAAAAATCAGGATAATCATGGTAATTTTTAATATTAACTATACTTATGACGAATTTATTTCTTTTGAGGGCTGATAATGAAAGTAAATTTGGACTTTTAATCCTTTGAGTTTCTGAAAAGTCTTGAGCATGCACTGCTGTGTAAAATGATATTTTACGGAAATTGGCAAACTAACATAAATCATTTAATTACATATTTTAACCTTGTAATACTTCATTCCAAACGCTCCTGGCGGGGTACCCACACTCTGGTTGGGCTCCATCCTAAAACAACTGCACAACTGATAGTTATTGAACGAGAGCACTGCAGGTACAGCGATTTCACTTCACAGACTAGAGGACAGCCACCGAGTTTATTTGGGACATTTACAGATGTGTGTGGGGTGAAAGGTCTCACAGTCGATCACCAAACACTCGATTTGTGTGCATCAGACAATGTGCATCTCCGTTACATGAAGCGGCATCTTTTGTGAATGCAGTACTTTATCCCAAGGCAAAATAGATGAGAGCAGAGTCTGTAGAGAATATTTGTGTGTGTTAGGCTAACCTGCTCTGTAACAAAACCTCCATCAACACCACCAGGTCTCTCTGAGCATTTCTGGAAACTTCCATATGAAAGTCTTTAACTCTCAAGAGATTCCTGGAACAGGCTTCTTGGGGATTGGTATATTTTCTCACGGAAACTCTCCACCAAGGGCCCGGGAGAATCACATTTTTAGACAGAGCACCAGAATGTGGTTACACACTCTAACTAGGATAATTGATCCTTAATTCAGGAAACGTGATCTAGTTAAAAGGCGATGAGGTAATAAATTGCAGAACAAGTAAAATTTCTTCTCCTTTTTTAATCAATCGTGTGTGGGAAACTAATGTGTCAACAGGTCTATTACAAACAGGTAACAAGGGCTGAGTGGATTTGTGAAGTGGCTGCAGTGAGAATTAGGTTCCTCTAGGCCCCAAATTGCACTTTTCCCACCTAGGTATCCCATGTGGTACCAAGATGTAAGTCAATGAATGAGGCAACCAGAAATCTTTGCACAGCTGGAATCATTTCCCTATGGAGAGAGAGGTGAGTGGCGCTAACACACAGCACTTTGAGTTCTCTGCAGGGGGTGGGGGTGCACGGTGGGGGGGTGCACAGTATCTGCCCCAGGGAAGAAGAGGGAGGGGCCTGCAGGGAACCAGCGGGCTGGCAGAAAAGGGCGTACCAGTGCACAATGAACAAGTATGTTTTGGCTACTGATGGGAAAGAGGATACTTACAGAGGAAACTTTCATTTCCGATAGGGTAGTTTTTTTTTTTTTTTCCTACTACAGTTTCTAGAATGGATGTTATTTGTGCACTGATGTTATTCTATTCAATGTATATTTTATTTAGTAATGTATCCTGTGATTTTTTCAAAAGTGGATGCTATACGAATTATAAAAAGTATGGTTACTTCAACTATTTTACATATAGTCGATATATTTTTAGAACAAATATTAGCCTTGGCTGGTGTGGCTCAGTGGATTGAGTGCTGGCCTGGGAACCAACGGTCACTGGTTCGATTCCCAGTCAGGGCGCATGCGTGGGTTGTGGGCCAGATCTCCAGTTGGGGGCATGTAAGAGGTAACCACACATGGATGTTTCTCTCCCTCTCTTTCCCTTTCCCTTCCTTTCTCTTTAAAAACAATAAATAAATAAAATCTTAAAAAAAGTTAAATGAGAAACATTAAACCTGAATAGTTTCATACACATACACTGTCTATTGAATTCCCCATTTGCATTTTGGCTTATTTCTCCACAGTTTTACTCTTCTCTTATGCCTCCTTCCCACCACAGACAGCAACCATATTGTATAATCGCCTCTAGCTGTCAAAACGCTGCCCACACAGGACCACGTGCCCTGTGTGGGAAGGGCCGCGTGGCTCAGGCATGCAGACAGACAGCTACACCTTCTCTGAGAACGTACTTTCCACAACATTGGGATTGCATTGTAACCAATAATGTGTGTGGTATTAAGTCAGTTAATAGAAACAGCATGCCTGGAACAATCCAGCAATACCAGAAATGTAAATGGACGTTATTCTAATCATTATTACCGGCATTACCTTTCCTACTTTGCTATTTATCATGGCAGCCTATTACTGTAGTTCCTGAATAATGAAAGGAGGTGACTGAAGAGGCTGGTTGAATTCATTTAGAAATTAATTTTTTTTGTTTTGATTAGATTAATTACTTAAAACAAATGTTTGGTTATGAGATGTGATATGCCATAGGACATGGACTTAAATTGGAGGGAAAGGAGGAAAGTCAATGTATTCTTAATCTGAAAGCAGGTGAGTTTGAGCTGTTTTCTGGTGGCAGGAATAAGAGTGTGGAAAGGATAAGAGGACAAGAAATATGATGTGACAGAAATGTGCCGAGTGAAGTCAGTCAGACAGAAAGAGACAAATACCATATGATTTCACTTCTGTGTGGAACCTAAAAAATAGAATAAGTGGACAACAAAACAGAAGCGGACTCATAGATACGGTGAACAGACCGACGCTTGCAGGTACAGGGGGATTGAGGGGTGAGTGGAAAAGGTGAAGGGATTAAAATACAAATTGGCAGTTAGAAAATAGTTACAGGGATGTGAAGTACAGCCTTAGGGAATATAGTCAATATTTATGTAATATTGTACTAGCTACATAAGTATAATGCATGTACTAGACATATTGGGGAGATCACTTCATTAGTTATATGAATGTCTAATCACTATGCTGTTTTAAAAAGAAGTAGAGTGGGCCAAAGAAAACGATGAGAGAACAGGAACTATGGGGAATGTTTTAATGGATGGTTCATCTTTCATTGCCTGTTGTACAAGAATAATTTGAAATGGAATGAACATATAAATAACCTTGCAAACTGGTTTAATTTAGATCCAACATTAATATACGTATAACTCAAAATGTTACTACTTTATTAGTTTTTTTATTGATTTGTTGTTCCATTCAGGTATGCATTCATTGGTTGATTTGTGTTACTACTTAATGCCTTCAATTCGTGCACTATTATCTATTTCAAAATTCTCATATTTATTTTTCATCTTAAAGAAACACTTTGTTTCAAGAAGATTGCGTTCTTCAAGTCACTCTATAGCGATTTTTCTTTAAACTTTGCCAAATCCTTGCTTTTACAATTCTTGTAATTAAGAAAAAAAGGAGAACTGCATCTATATAAAAGCAGACCTTACAAAAAAAAAAAAAACTAGTGCATTAACTAAAATTCACTTACAGTAATAAAAAATTGGAAAATCACTTAAATAACCTATTAAGTTCTCCCTACACATTTTGCTAACCCTACAGAGAAATCTCTCTATATAAATGTGAACTGCACGAAACACAGTAGGATCATGAAAATGACTGTTACATGCTACATTTGTTAGTCTTTTACTTAACCTGACAAAATTAAATTTTACACAATTAAAGAGAAAATGACACAATTTCAAACAATAGTGTTTAATTTAAACATCACCTCTTCAGCTTTTAATATCTTTAAGTTTATGTGAGTAATGCTTTTGATAAACACTAACCTAAAAACAAAAGGGTTATCAGCTGGAAGGGAGAGGGGGTGAATGGGGGGAAGAGGTATAGGGAATAAGAAGCAGAATAAGTAGGCACAAAATAGTTAGAGGGAGGGTAAGAACAGTATAGGAAGTGGAAAAGCCAAAGAACTTATATGTACGACCCGCGGACATGAACTGTGTTTGTGGGGAGGGGGTGCTGGAGAGTGGGGGGTGATGCAGGGAAGAAGGGGGTAAAGGGGAGAAAAAAAATGGGACAACTATAATAGCATAATCAATAACATATACTCTAAAAAAAGAAAAAAACAAAACCTGTTATAATAAAATATTGAGTTTAAGAGCAAAATGAATTATAAAGCTTTCTCTATTGTTTCAAAATAATTATGTATTTGTATGACCTAACCCACAACTAAAACAATAATATATAATTTGATTCTAAGTATAACTAAGAAAGGGAGAATGCCATCAATATTTAAATACCTACAGTAGGGTGGAAATGACCATCCATTCATTCATTCAGTTGTTACAAAACAAATATTTACTGTTGCCTACTATTTGCCCAACTCTGGGGAAGAAATGGAGAGTGAGAGAAAAATTTCCTGTGTTCAGGAAGCTGGCAGTCTAATTACTGAGCTGGCACTGAATAAGCAAAGAGATGATATAGAGGTCTGTCCAGAAGGTATCCAGCCATGCAGTATGAAAAATAGAGGCATTAATGGAAGAAGATACAAGATACAAGAAACACTGTATGTAGGACAGTGACGCCTCAGTCCCCTTCAAAATAGGCACCCTGGGACCTCACACAGTGTTCCCGATCTCCATCAACTGTCTCATTGTATTGTCCCAAATACATGAATGGTCTGAAATCTCTTCCCTTTTTAAAGGTGACTTTAGTTTTGGGAAAAGCCAGAAGTGGCAGGGCGCCAAATCTGGGCTGTCCCAGGGCTGAGTCCCCTGGAAGATCTAATATCTTGTGAAAACACTCTGCATGAGATGTGAGGCGTGAGTGGGGTATGAGTGGGCGTGTTGTCATGACGAAGCTGCCAATCACCAATTGCCCACAGCTGCAGCCTTCTGAATCACCTGATGGTTTCCGAGAGGAATGGTCAAGCTTAACGCAAAATTGGATGCAGATTCATTGTTTTACTCGCTCAGTCATTTTGAATGTGATGGCCACACAGTACACATGCTCACTCAAGGGCATCCACCACCCTCAATGACTAGTACAGTGAAGTCATCATTGTTCACACATGTGCATTCTAGTTCACTCTCCTTGGCTGCCAGGTTACCTTGATGCCGAATGAGCCAAAGTGAACCAAAACCTTCCGTGAAACCCTATGTCTCCTTCAGCGTCCAGTCTGTGTTAATTTGGGTTCCTCTGAAAGCAGAGCCTAACACAATTTCCTTGGTTAAATTTTGTTTTTTTAACAATATTATACACATTTATTGGAATTTAATTGGGAAATTTAGACATTGTTTACAACTAAGATTTTAACATTACTTTATAGAAAATTTCAGGAGGTGTTTCCATGGTGCTCAATCAGGTAGAGTTTCTGTTATGCATTCGATTACTCCGTCACATGCTCCCTGCTAAGTATTATTTTTCTAAGAGCAGAAAGCATAGGTATTTTGGGGGGTATACACAAATGGTAGTTGTTTTATTCATTTTTTTCTGATGGAAATCCAATTTGTATCCATTCCCTGAAGTCGGCATGAATAAAATCCGTACACTTCTATGTTTATTTTTACATTCCAGTATTTTAAAATAACATTCAAAAATTTTATGTACTTGAAATTTATTAATTTCACATTGATCTAAATAAATAAACAGAAAGCTTTGTCCCTGTAATTACAGCTCTCATTGGCTCCAATATCTACCTTTACTTTCAATTTTATGGCTGCCATACCACAAATTAGTTCTTAGAAAGAAACTACGAAAAATGCACTGGAGAAACGCGGTAAGAGTCAGAAAGTGTGGAGTAGAGATTAGGACCCTTATCATGCTAAATACAGGCACTTTTACTAAAAGCCTTTTTGTGCATAAATAATACTTTTAAACCTACATTGTAGACTCATCATTAAATGTATTCTGAAAGACTCTTATAAAGATCCTAACGTAGAATTCTAAAGTCAACTACAAGTATGTGGTACCTACAAAATGCTGAAAATATTAACCGAATTCTTTTTCCCATTATGACTGGCACTTTGAACCTCTCCTGTCTTTAAAGCAACACTCGAATTGCTGATGAAGTTACAAGAGGCTGCAGGAGAGAAATTGAAGTTTTGCTCTCGTTAAGTAGAATAGTGACTGAACCTCAGTAAGTGATGTAATAATTCTCAGTGCTCTTGGGACATAAAAGAGAAGGATGATCATCCAAAGCAATATTTGAATTCACAAATTATTGTTCAGCACTTCTGTTTGAAGACATAAAGCATTACCTTCTAAAGTACTTTATAAATAGGCAGGTATTAGGTAAATATTTCTAACTAATGCTGGGTACTAGGCTGAAAAACACATTTTTCTACTTCTGAATTTCTGTCCTATAGACTGTAGTAATCACTAAATGTACATCAAGTGGGAATCACGCTCACTGATAACTAAGACGTCTTGTTTTTCCCTTGCAAATCTTCTATAATACTTGAAAGAAAATTAAGCAATAAGCCTAAAATCTTGCTTTCCTGGAGAATAGGACGAAAGAAAGAGTATGTTTTTTGCTTCTCATTTGTTATGTAGATGATAAGATATGAACGATAACATTTGGCATTGAACACATAACAAAAATATAAAAATGTATATTAACCTGTGAGGTATTATCGCTCACATATAAGTTATGTATATACTCACACAAATAATTTTCTATATAGAAATGCCCTCAAAGAGACACAAGTGTAATTACTATCTTTCTCCTTAGGTTGCTTTTTATCTGTTTTACAGCTAATTTCTCTGATATTTATTTACTTGTTCCTATCTTCCTTTCATCTATAGACATTTTTTGCTCAATACACTGTGAGAATGCCAAGGAAAGCTATTATGCATAAACTCCTTTGCCTCTTGTTTTCCTCTGATGGACAATTCATCAGTGGTGGCCACAGAAGATGCCCAATGCCTTTGGGATCATAAAGGCGTTTCAAAGCTGTTTGCAGAATAATCTGGATAAGAGCAAGCTGACAACACTTCCGTTGACTTCCTTTTCAGTAAAATGAGGATTGTACCAGAAAGACATTTTATATAAGACTGAATGAAAAGTGTCCTCTAACAATCAATGAGTCAGATTTCAAAATCAGCTAGTTGCATGTCAAAGTCAGACATTCCTCCTCTTTTCCCCCAAATGGCTCCTGTTCTCTATATGTTTAGAAGATGCCCTCACCTGCGGCTTGTTGGTGCCTAGCGGTGAGAAACCCCCATTTTGGAAGACTCAGTGAAAGGGACCGGCCAATTCTGCGGTACAGTTTACATTAAATGGGTGACACTAGTTGGTGGCACTTTGGAAATGTAAACCAGACTACTTAGGGAAAGGCATAATATTTTATCCATATTTCTAGGCTGAGGTTTAAAAAAAATAGGAGCTAGTAAGTGAATTATTGAAATTTTCACTTTTTTCTATTTACTACCTTAACAGGAAAGTTGAAAGACTAGCATCATAACTTTTTAAAGATATCTTAGCCCTGGCTGGTACGGCTCAGTGGACTGAGTGCCGGCCTGAGAACCAAAGGGTTGCCTGTTCCATTCCCAGTCAGGACACATGCCTGGGTTGTAGGCCAGGTCCCCAGTAGGGTGCACGTGAGAGGCAACCACACATTGATGTTTCTCTCCCTCCCCTTCTCTAAAAATTAATTAAGTCTTTAAAAAAGGTAGTTTAGTAACTCACACATACTTGGTCCAATTAGCCACAAAATTAACACTGGAAGTGAGCTTTATTTGCTTGTCATTAGGGCTGCAGAGAGAAGGCGGGGATTGGAAAAAGATTATTTCTCCCCACCATTCTCAGCAGTAGAAAAATTCAAGCAATAAATAGGATGGGGCCATCTTTGAAGAGAAGAAAAAACAGAACCCACTGATACCCAGTTGTTGCTTCAGAGAGAGAGAATGAAGCAGCTCAGTGCCGGGGAAGATGCACCGGCATTATCCTAGTCACCACTGGGCTCCCTCTCCTCCCCCGGAAAGCAGTGTGCCCACGGGAGGACTCACTGACTCTAAAGGCTGTCAAAACGCTGATCACCATACTGATAGCGACTGCTAGTATTTATCTAGCATGAACTGTGGCAGTCGGTGGCTCAAGTTTTCATTATTATACCTATGAACACATATTTCATCCTTAAAACAAAACACTGAAGGAGGTGCAGCTATTCCTACACTTTACACATAAAAGAGATTAAGTGCTCTTACAGTAATGTAAATGGATGTTATTCTAATCATCCATTGAGAGTTAGGAAAATATCCAGAGTCACAAGTTAGAAAAGCACAGGGCTGGCCTGATACACTTCACTTGTGAATAGTTGGCAAATTGACTCAATTGCTAACTTGGAAGAAGCTCTCTCAAAACACGGCTAAAGTCTGAAAGTATTGAGAAACGTCACAGATTCTAGCTGATTGTGTATTATTTCAGACAACCGACAATTCTCTGGACAGAGGATTCTTTATTTAGACATCTTGCCAGAAGCTGGAAATACCGTTGTAAACAACAGAGAAGGCCCCTGACCTTGCGATGTAACATCAGGTGGAGCAGGTGAATATCAGTATTTCTCAGGCGCAGTCAGAGTGTTGTTTTCTCACTTTATCCCCCCCTTCTGGGGGAGCTCACATATCTTGATTAAGTCGGAGGGCTAACACTACCTAATTTCCAAAATTATTATTAAGCTACAGTAATCAAAACAGTATGCTCTTGGCATACTGTGATAGGCATATAAATAAACTGAAGATAATATGGAATCTGGTAACAAACCTGTACAGATAAGTTATATTATTTTTCAACAAAGGGACCAACATAATACAATGGAGAAATAATGGGACTTGAATCTCTGAAAATTTATTCCCAAAAGCACACATTATAAAATAAAATTAATTGATAAGTTTTACCTTATAAAATTAGAACAACATTTGTTATTCAAAGGACCTTATTCAAAAATCAAAAAGATAAGCCACTCACTGGGAGAAACACAGACAAACCATGTATCTGACCAGAGGCTTCTACTGATAATACATAAATAACTCTTAAACCACGAGACGGGAAATATAATTTAAAAATGGGCAAATTGTTTGAAAGACATAACCCCAAAGAATATTTATCAGAAGCAAATAAGCACATGAAAAGATGTTCAACATCACTACTCCTTCGTCAAATACAGGTAACAGCCATAATGAGATACTGCTTGACATCTGCCACAGTGGGAAGAAGGAGCAGGAGGAGGAGGAGGAAGAGGAGAAGGGAAGCAAGAGGAAGAAATCACACAATGCAGGTGGTGCACTGCTAGTGAAAGCATAAAATGGCACAGCTACTGTGTAAAACAGTATAGCAGTTTCTTACAGTGGTATTTCTTTTTTTTTTTTTTTTTTAAGATTTTATTTATTTATTTTAGAGAGAGGGGAAGGGAGGGAGACAGAGAGGGAGAGAAACAGCAATGTGTGGTTGCCTCTCACATGGCCCTCACTGGGGACCTGGCCTGCAACCTAGGCATACGCCCTGACTGGGAATCGAACCCAGACTCTTTGGTTCCCAGCCCGTGCTCAGTCCACTGAGCTACACCAGCCAGGGTATTTCTTCATCCCTGACTCAGCCATTGCACTTTTGAGAAAGTCATTACTGAACAGAAATGAAATGTATGTCCTCACAAAGGTCTGTACACAACAGTTTATCAGCCGCTTCACTCAAAATTACCCAACAGTGGAGATGACCCCAAATACCATCAACTAGTTAATGAAAAAAGAAAGAACAAATTGGGGTACACTCGTATGTGGAATAATACTAACGATAAAAAGGGGTATAGCACTGATACAGGCAACATGTCTAAATCTCAAAACCATCAAAGTAAGGAAAGGAAGCGAGACATAAAAACCATATACTTTATCATTTAACTTATATGATGTTCTGAAAAAGAAAAGAAAAACCCGATTGGGACAGAAATGGGAAAACAAGGGTATTTGCTAAGTTGTTGATGTAACAAACATGCATCTGTATCGTGGCAGTGATTAAATTACTCTACATGTCTCTAAAACCCCATCAAAGTGTACACCTAAATGTAAATTGTCTTGTAGGAAAGCAAAATTCCATGAATTTTAAGTAGATAAATAAAAGTTACATATTTAGAAGATATGAGTTAGTGGTTTGTATCTTATAAATAAAACCCGAGTCCTTGTTATTTATTCAAATGTTGATACTACGAGAGAGAGAGAAGCAGACAGAGAGAGACAGAGGGGGAGAGATGGAGGAAGACGAAGAAGGGAGACCATCAGGAAGAGAGCAGCCTGGCAGGAATGGAGGGGGGAGCAAGGTGAGGAAAACAGCAGAGCAAAGACAAAGAAATGAACTTGAGGAAAGGCAGTGGCCATAAAAACATGAAAGGTCATGTTACAATCGTTTAGAATACAGACTAAATGGAATTTGTTCAACCAAAACTATCCTGTTCTCAGTGAAAAACTCAAGACTTTTTCTGGATTATCTACTTAGTTCACATCAGAGAGGGCGCACTGGAAGAATGACAGGTTCGATCTGGGCGTGGTCGAGCCTTCCACGGCCTTCTTCGGAGGGAGCGAACTCCTCTGCGCTCGGCTGTGCTGCCCATATCCTGGTAACAGAGGGAAAAACAGTGTGTGGTTTTCTGTTGTCAGCCGATATTCGCCGTTGATGACACAGGTCACATGGTTCATGACCGTGGTGATAGCCTGGAGAAAGCCGAAACATCTGCAGTATTTATTGCCGAAGTGTCCCCACTTAAAATCAAATACCCGGAGAAACGCGATCTCTTTCCGTAGCAGGAGATTTGTATCCTGTCTAAACCTTCCTAATCTGAGCTCTTCTCTCACGTTCTCCCTTCGGCCGGCTGCATGTGGCTCGTGAGGTTTCAGCCTCCCCCAAATACCATCTTTGTGGCATTTGGAAATCCTCACGTATTCACACTCTATTCGAGACGACTTCCACACCTCACCGGGGGGCTCCACCCGCGCCCCGTCCTCTCCCAGCACACACTGGATGCAGAAGGTGAGTTTGCATCCCTGTAGGTTGTTCGATGATTTAATGAAGAATGAAAACAGAAAACTGGTGAATATCAAAACTGTATTTCCTCACAGGAAGCAATATAACAAGAACATATAAAGTTACAGTAGCAAGGTGACTATAATAATCACGGTGATGGCATAAAGTTATATTGGGACTACAGTATCCAAGGTCCCATCCGATGCACTGACAATACCAAGCTGATAAAAGAAACTTGCTGGAATTTGTTAGTTGCCATCCAGTTTATTCTGCAAGCTTCTCTGTGGTTCTTGACTCACTTTTGTAAAGGTTACTGAAGCAACTCTCCCTTTCGGTATTTGAACCAGCGCATCACGATATACAAGTAACATTCAGATTCTGTGAAATAAATTGTTTCTCTGTTGGCTTCCTGGCAACTTCTAATGGCACAAAGATTTCTGTTGTGTGATAGTCCGAGGGTTTAATGTCTGTATCTTTTATGTGCTAGACAAGGAGACCTGTTGCTGAGACGATTCTGTAAAACCTCCTCTGCCCCTGTACCTGTCACCCCTGCCCGTCTCCACAACCGCTCCCTCCTTCTCCTGAGATTTCTGCCTTCACAGACCTCCTTAGTGTTCAAATGGCAGAATACTGGCAGGTGGGCCGATTCCATACTTACATTCTCAGGTGTGTTCATGTACTCACCCACTACTCTCTTTCCCTGTTCATCCCTGGTGTAAAAAGTATGCGATTCGCTTGAATCACGAAGTTGGATGAGAGAGAACTGGAGGGAGTACACATTATTAAGAGTAGCGCATAAGCCATCTTGTAATACAATGGCAGTTTAGGCAGGTTGAATTTGTGTCAATGGTTACTGCCTCATTTGCCAATCACTTTCCCGGACTTAACTGAAAACTTTTTGAGGCTCTTATTTATTTTCAAAGAGACACAGAAAATTCACTTACATTAAGTTCAGAAAAAACTGCATACAAAAGGCATTCCTTTATTTCTCTAATTCTCCTTTGGAAAAATGTGTTGTTCTTGCTATTATTTCTAGTTAGTCAGTCTCCCGTGAGATATGTCCTCTGAATGGGGGGCTGCACGGACGTGTTCGAGGTTACTTAGAGTTTTCCTCCTTTACATTTGTAAATATTTTACTGCAAAGCTTTTAATTTCCTTATTGCATGTGTTTATTTTTTCCTTTCTACATTTACTGACCGATTTGTTCTTTTAAAAATTATTCTCTGGTGAAAACAAGCAGTCCTCTCCAAATCCGCTCAGTTTTATATCACATGTTCTAAAATATAAAAAATATAACTGTTCCCAATACCATTTTGCAATTTGTTCTTCTCAATAAATATTTAGGCTCACTTTCAGAAATTTGCTTTCAGATATATTATATTTCACATTGTTTATGATGATCTTCCCTGTTTTTGAAATCTCTATTTGAGTTTTTGTTCAAATGTTTCAAATGTGTGCTACATCCTTGTCTTCAAGTATTTCATGGATCTTTTTACAAATGTAATTACAACCCTTTTCTTACCAAATCCTTCCCTTTCCTGCACACCCCCACCTGCCTCAAAACAGAGTTTTATATGTCACTGGTGTGCTGTGTGAGGAGAGTCTTAGATCCAATTAAAGTATTTTTAAAAGTTCTGTACGACTGATGTGTACTGAGGTGTGGCTGATGGTCGGTCTCATCCTTTTTTTTTTTTTTTCCTGCATACAGATCTGGAGAAAAATGTAAAAGCCAATGAAAAAAATTGAATTATCTCACAGTGTGCATACCAAAAATTCCACATTTGCTGTAAAGCACACTGAAGTAAATTTACACTTGCTTGGTATATGTTAGAATTTTTCACAAAGAAATATGGGCTAGAAAGACAGTATTATGTTCTATTTTTTTAAAATCAAGTAGCTTTTCTCTTTCAAAACTTTGCATGTATATACAAATATGTCACAAACATAATCTCTGCTTGGCAAGAAGTCTTACATTATTATAAGCAGCACGGTGCAGTGCGGGACAGGCAAGCCCAAACACACGTTTATGCAGCAGTTTTTGGCAGGAAGGAAAACAAAAATTGGGAACAAAAACAAGTATGAGGACACTTGCATTTTGTCTTACCTGTTGCATTACCTCTATATGTTGATTGGAAAGCTCTTCATGTTTGTTAAAATATAATGATCGAAAGGTTAAAACGATGATTCTTATAAGAATACAAAATGCATATGCATTGGCAATTTTATCTGACTCACTAATTAATAACTCCATACCTAACCAGAAAGGTGGTAAGCCTTGTTCAAAGAGCATTGAAAAAGGTGAGTAGTCATGGAAAGTTAAAAGAATGTTAGAATATTTGCCGTGTTGAAAGGATAAAACTGGTCAATATCCTTCAGGGCAGAGACCTACAATCTTTGGGACTAAAGCCATTTCGTAACTTCCTTAAATCTAGGTTTTTATCAAGGGGAAAGTGTAAGTGGACCAAAGAATATTATTCCCTTAAATGACCCTTAGATAAAACTGTTAAAAACACATGCTTTCCTATGGTGTACAACAGCATGCTGCCAAAATTTGTCTTAATTTTAAGTTTATACTAAAAGTTCACCCAGCAGATCGTATGTATGGCCTTTAATGTTTTGTTGAATATATAACATTTATTTTTTAAATGTTTTTCCATCACCATTTATCTCCCCTATACCCTCTGCCACCTCCACACACCTTCCCCCGCCCCAATTACTACATGCTGTCCAGGTGCCTGAGTTCTTTCTCTCTTTCATTTTCCTTTTTCCTTGATCCCTTCACCCCCCACCCCCACCCAGAGCTGTCCGCCTGCTCTCCATCCATGAGTCTGTCTCTATTTTGCTTGTTAGTTCAGTTTGTTCATTAGACTCACATACAAGTGAAATCATATGGCATTTTTCTTCTCCGACTGGCTTATCTCACTTAGCATAATGTTCTCCAGGTCCATCGATGCTGTTGCAAAGGGTAAAATGTATTTAATAAAGTCACAGCATTTAGATTTAAATATCAATGCCTATGAAACATGAAGAGGTTATAAAATAGCTCTGAAGGTTAAACAGATCACACGATTTCGGAATGCACACGCCGCAAACGTCCTTGGTTCCATGAGACTGCCAAGGCAATTTCATCGGTTAACCTCAGGTTCGTCGAACTGTTCTTCTTTCTTGAGTTTGAACACGGGAGCTTGTTCTTGCTTTGCAGTCTTGTGTCTGCAAGGTCCTCTGTCTGTGACCCTCTTCTGTATGTCTTCTGTTGGCTTACTCCCTTTCTCTTCATTTGAGTCTTAGTTAAAATAGCATCTTCTGCCCTGGCTGGTGTAGCTCAGTGGATTGAGCGCAGGCTGGGAACCAGAGGGTCCCAGTTTGATTCCCCGTCAGGGCACATGCCTGGGTTGTGGGCCAGGTCCCCAGTGAGGGCCATGTGAGAGGCAACCATACATTGCTGTTTCTCTCCCTCTCTGTCTTCCTCCCTTCCCCTCTCTTTAAAATAAATAAATAAAATCTTAAAAAAAAATAGCATCTTCTTAGACAGGGCTTCCCTTACCATTCCCCACCTCTACTGATGCTATAGTATTATCCTACTATATTTCTTTTAAATCTTTTATCACCATCAATGATTATTTTTGTATTTATTTATTTTTTAGTGTTAAGTTTGTCTGCCCCCACTAGAACATAAATCCTCTGTGGCCTGCGATTTGCTCAGGGCGGTTTATTTCTCCATTTCCAGAATGTAAAATAGATACCTGGATTGGGTAGGAGCTCAACAGTATTTGTTGATTAAATAAAAGCTCTGTTTGATTTGTAGATGTTCTATTCTAAATAATCTAAAACACCAGAGAAAGTTCCACGGATAGACGCAGCTTATACATTTGTATTGCTTTTACTGGAAGGAGGTAGCAGCAAAGCAGAGAAATCCAAAAAATTAATAACACCCTTAAAGACAAACTATGGGAATTGTATATGACAGTAAAAGCAGAAGGGAGATCAGAAATAAAATTGATCGTGTAGCTATCCAGACAAGGGGTGTGTGTGTGTGTATATATATATATATATATATATATATATATATATATGCCATGGAAAGATAGATGACATGACAGGAGCAATTCAAAGTTTAATAACCATTTTCCTGTTTCTTTATCTACATCTGTCTGGTCAATGCACAGACATTATTTTGGACAATGGTTTCACTCTGTGTGCGCTTGCAGTTCTTCTCAGCATAACCATAAGTTTATTTTCCATTTATTTCCTTTTTGTTTTGCCTTATAGCAACTCTGACATATTTGAAATCATTATATTGGGAAAAAACCTCATAATTTTATGACTTGTTTATATCATACATCTGGAGATTGAGTTGAAATTCTAAACCAATGCTTATAATTTGAGCCAGCTATGTTGATCGATAAAATATGTTGACATGTAAATAGCTAACATGCATAAACAAGCCCATAGGTCCTTGTAGTTCTTACCAGTTTGGTTCTCTGAGATCTTGACTCTTTCATATTCAGTAACACACTCTCCTCTTTTTATATTTTTTGAAACAAATAATAATATAAGGAAGTGTGAGTACTTTGCTATTTTCTGATATCACAAGATGCTCCGGAGTTATCTTACATTTTTCCTTCCTCGGGTCTGAAAGCAACCAGTTCTCAAGGAGCCCTGGTTCCTCTGACTGAAGAGTAGTATTTACGAACCAACATCTCGGCGCTGGATCCCTGCGTGGCTACTGGATGGTCCCCGCTTCCAGCTACTCTCAGTTCACAGCTATAGCAACTGCCCTAGTGCATGCGCTCCCTCCCACCATTCTCCTTTCTGTCTCTGGGAATCCGGCTACTCCAGGTACTTGTTGTAAGTGGAATCTTACAGCATTTGTCTTTTGGGGACTGGCTTATGTCCCTGAGCAGAATGTCCTCAAGGCCAATCCCTGTGGTAGCACAAGTCAGAATCTACTTTCTTTTTAAGGTTAAGTACTATTGGCCAGAGTGACTTTCCAGTGTACATCATGAGTACGTATTGATATATTTGACTCCAAACAACACACTGAGCTCTCACTATCTATGATATCTTTACCTACATACACAACCCTCATTTGCAAATGAAGTGCTTTCAGAAGTACTAACCCGTGCCCTGAGAGAAGGAAGCCTCTGATACCTTTCCACACTCCCTCCTTTTCCCTGGTGTGTTAACTGGTGCTAAGAAAGCCAGAGGACTCTCTGCTGTGGCACCAGCAGGAGATCCAAAGCAGGTAAGCACCCGCCCTCACATTCAGGAAATTCTCACATGAGTCCCCTCCCCAACCCGCAGTCACAACCCAGAGTTGCTTTTTCTGGCTGTCTCGGGACATTTCAGAGCTGCAGGGGTCACCCTGCTCTCTGCAAGGACTTCTAGTACATGAGAAATGGACCTTTTCCTAGTCTTCATGTGCACAAGGGAAGTCATCTGTCTCCATGTCTAAACTGAATTCTGGGTGAATATTAATGATTTGGAGTAAATATAAGTTTTCTTATCTCTTGGGCTGACACACAGCAGTAGGATAAGCAGATAGATTGTTGATAGATTGTTGAGCATCAATGAATTGATAAGAAATTGCTTGTCTGATATCCCAAACTGCTCCAGTGTTTCTCACTCCAATCAGCACAACAGGTGAGTTCCAAGGGCTTTTCAGTCTTTGTCACTTTTCGTTTTGTTTGCTCCCTTATTGTTTTAAGGGTTCTTTATCAAAACTAAATTCTAGTCATATGTCAGAAATGTGATTTGATATTTTTTCTATGTTTAAAGTAATTTCCTTATAGGCAGCATATATTTGGATTTGCTATTTTATTCAATCTGGCAATCTCCTTTAACTGGTGCGTTAAATTATTCACATTGAAAGTGATATACTGGATTATAATTTATCATGTCACTAGCTGTCTTCTGTTTATTCCAACTGTTCTTTGTCTCATTTCCCCTCCTGGTCTGCCTTCTATTTTATCGGTTAAATGTATGCTGATTCTATTTTATCTCCTCTGTTAGTATATTAGTTACAATGTCTTTAAAAATCTGCTCTCCAATGGGTTTGAATAAATGCATGAATTATCAGTTCATTTGCTTTTTGTTGCTGCGAGAGTGGGAGTGATGTTCTCAGAGGTGTTTACAGCCTGCAAGCTGGAATCTCTCATTAACCTTTAATGAACCGTTGTTTACCTGGCCATAGTTGCCTGGCTATTTCTTCTGAATTCCCTTTAAGTACTCAGATCGCTAGGCCTGCCACTTTAAAGTGGGTATTTTAAAGATGTTTTCCTAAGCCCTATTCTCATTCCCTGCTATATATTACCACTGAGTAATTTTATTCAGTTCTGTCTTCAGGTAGCGCTCAGATGCTAAAGCCCAGATTAGACTTCTTCATTAGATAAAAGCATATTTAAAAACTGCCTAATTGAAAGCTTTCCCTGGATGTCTAGCAGCATCAAAGCCTTACATATGCAAATTTAACTTCCATCCATCCTTCTAATCCTGACACTGTTCTTCTCCTTGAATTAGCATTACCATTCTACAACTGTCCACCCATGCCAACGATTTGGGAGTCGACCCACATTTAATCTTTCCTGTAACCCTTGCATCTCATCTCTTGCTGAGTTCCCTGTACTTTATACCCTAAGTAAATTCGGAATGTAGTTCTTCATTCCCAAAGCCCGCCACCTACACTGCAGCCTGCAGTTATTTGGTTTGGGATCCAACCAGCATCCATCATCCTCATTTAACCAGCCAGACCTTTATAAGCTAGAAATTGGCAACCCACAGCCTGTGGGTCAGATCCAGCTCTGCCATGTTTTTGTAAATTACATGCCCTTAGGTCTCATCTTTATACGGTTTCAATGGCTGCACTCAAGCTAAAGTGTTAGAATGGAGTTATTTTAGAAACAGTATTGCAAGGAAAGCCGCCGTTGTTACTATCTTGTCCCATATGGAAAAGCTTGCTGGCCCCTGTTCTGAAAGACAGCACACATACTTCCACAGTGGCAGCACTGCCCGCTCTGGCTCCCAGCTCTTCAGTGGCACCCCATTTCTTCCAGAAAAAGAAAGCACCCCTCAGCAGGGCGCACATCTTCACGGTCTCACCTGAGCTCACTTTTCCATTATCATCACTCGTTAGGGCCTTCTCCCCTTTACCTGGTGACTTATCAAAATACCTGCAGTTCCCTAGACGGGCGTGTTCTCACACTGCTTTGGGCCCCGGGTCATGGGCTCTTTTCTTCCCACAAACTTCTTTCTGGGACACACTCTCTCAGTTCCCCGGAGTTGCTGCTACCCATTGGCATCATCTGCTCATTTCTCAGATCTCTGGTGTAGAGTAATACTTGGGAGCTACTCTGTTACAGAAGTTTTGATATTTTATCGTGTTCTATTGTTTGCCTTAAATTTGCATTTCTTCCACACACTTCTAAGCTGCTTAAAGGTAGAGGTATTTTACTAGTTCCTTGCGCACAATCAATGCTGGGAAGAGCCAAGTTTTGCACAGAAACCTATAATGTATTTCAACAAAAGAAAACCAGTTTTTTCAGTGATTTTTTTTGTAGTCTTCAATTAGTTGCATCCTAGCACTTGTTTTGGGATAAAAGACAAAATTACATTTGAAAATAGCAGTTTTCCTACTCATGAAACTCTTGTTCTAAACAAATATTATTTTGTTCATAAACATTCTATAATTTGTTTACATAAAGGATAACACTAAACATTGCATTCAATAATAATTCATTCTATAACATGTAGATATTACTTAGTTTTTTTATTTATTTATAAATATATTAGAATACTTCTATCAGTTCCTCTGTGAATTTTAGCTGGAAAATATGTAAATTAAAATTTTTGCAAATATTTATATATTTTTAATTTCAGAAAAATGTTTGAATAAAATGTGTCCTTTAAAATTACAATTATTTACTTTCTAAAATAATTTCAAAGCTGAAAATTCTTCTAGGTGAGAGTGGTGACCATGTTGTATTTAAATACATTTTGTGTATATGTATCTCGCTGTGTAATCACTATTTGGGTCTCTCCTTTTCTTTTCTTCCTAATAAAAATAATAACAATAATAAATTTCAAAAGATAATCAAACTAGTAATTTGTAACTTCCATATAACCTATATAATATTTAGAAGTAGTATTTCTCAACTTTTTTTTATTTCTTCTTGTTTGGGAATGTTATGAAGGAGTTTTATGTGTATACAATAGAAGGAATTAGAGGGGTTTACTTGATATAATAATATATTGTAATATTGTTACTGAACAGAAATGGGGTTCTATTACCCACAGCCCATAGGCAAACTTCAGAGACAGAGGTTTGGTGAAAAAAGAAAAAGGTTGTTATTCAACTGCTACACAATTTCCTGGCTGGAGTAGCTCAGTGAATTGAGCACCAACTTAGGAACCAAAGGGTCGCAGGTTCAATTTCCAGTCAGGGCACATGTCTGGGTTGCAGGCCAGATCCCCAGTTAGGGGTACTGAGAGGCATCCACACACTGATGTTTCTCTCCTTCTCTTTCTCCCTCCCTTCCCCTCTCTCTAAAAAAATAAATAAATAAATAAAAATATTTTTTTAAAAAAAGCTACACAATTTTGGAAGCATGGAAGGCCCCTGCCTCAGAGGTTCTCCCCTCGAGAGCACCCAGCGAAAACAACCCCGCCACCCTCTGCCAGGCCAGCCTGGGGCTGCACCCAGACCGCCTTTTCCCATTAAACATACTGTCCTTCGGAAAACTGCAGGCAGTGGCTGAGTCGTCCTCCAAGCTGCCTTGCTTCTGTCCCCATCCTTGCTGGGCCTCAGTTTTCTTTCCAGAGTCTGCGTGCATGGCCCGCGCCACTGCCCTGCCACTGCCACTGCTTCCCGTGGTGGGGCCTGGGGTCGTGCCGACCGCTGCAGCCCGCCATGCTGGGGCTCCATGCACCGGGCCTGGTGCCTGCTGCCAGGTCCCGAATACGCAGGCCCACTCACCGGTGTGCAGATCCCAGAGGAAGAGAAGGGAATGGTCTGGGGCCCTCTGTGCAGCGGGGAAGATGCGGTGGTGTCCCGCGCGCCACCACCAGAGCCCCTGGCTGGGTGCATGAGGGGACGAAGTCGCTCTTTACCCTCCATTTGAATTCCCCAGCCCGAAATTCCGTGTACTCCAGGAGGGCCCAGCTTCCCAGCCAATCATCCTTCCTTCCAGGCTGGACTTCCAGGCTGGACTAGCGCCTCCCCCTGCTACCTCGTTCCTAAGGGTTTTTTTTTTTGCTCTTTCAATCACCCTCGCCATCCTCGTGTAGACTCGTTGCAAGGTCTCCTCCTACCACGCAACCACCCGAGGGCAGGGATGTGGGTGATCACACACTGCCGTGCTGGGCCTCACCCCCGTGACCGCCTTGGAGTTTCTTGTGACCCCCTTCTCCACAGGGGGACTGGCCAAGCCATCTTCCTGTACCAACGTGTGTGGCTTCCTTTGGTTTCTTAAGTTATGCACTCCCTGAGACTTTTATTTATAGGTGTCAACATGATTCTTATTATGTATTTAAATTAAAAATCAATGGCATATAAGAGACCAAGAACAAGTTACAGAAAGAAAAATTGCGCTTATGAAATTAACACAGTGACACCTCAAAGCGGGGGGAACAACTCCCTCATCTGGATTCGTCTGTCATGTCTTAGTGCCGTCCTCTCAGAGGGCTGCTAAATGATACCATGACGAACCAAGGGCCCATGAGATCACGCTAGTGCATTCACTTTAGCCGAGCGCTCCTGGCGTGGGGCGGGGGGAAGCGGGATCTGTTTTACCTGATTCTTAAACACTCCCAGACTCACCTCCCTTAAGTCTCGTCTGCTTCTGTGGTCAGTCTATTTTTTGTACATAATACCCAACATACCTGATTTCAAAATGCCCAGTTTTTTGTCGTTTTATTTAAAGCCTTAGAGGGTGTATATACTTATTTCAAGAAATATGTTTACGAATTACACAGAGCATTCACAAGTGAGAGGGATGATTATAGCCCCGGACAGGTGGTATTTCCCCAGAATTTTATGTGTGAAATGCATAGACAATGAAGCGAGAAAAGATAAGTGTTTTGTTTTGCTTTATTGCCAACGATATCTGGGTGGGGTTTAAATCCACACATGTTGTTCTCTCCGTGTGTGGGGCAGACACTGACGCAGGGCACCATATCGGCTCTGTGCCTCCTGCCCTCAACACCAGGACCAGCCCTGTTCTCCCGTTCCAGAGAGAATGCTTCTCCTATAATTAATTCTAATCGTAACTCTAATCTTATTTTACGTCATTACTTCTGTATATGCATAAATGTATAGGAGACAAAATAACTATTATATAAATACAGATCTATTTCTACTATTATCTCAAAATATTGCTATTTTATTTTCTCTTTTTTTGAGGCAATTACTTAGAAAACATGGTCAGCTTCTTCAGTGGGTACTAAAAATTGGATGATTTTTTTTTTTTTGATCTTTTTATCTGCCACAGGAGTGTTTCTTGAGGACAAACACACGGGGTCAGATATTACCCAACTTTCAGAGATTCCTTCTGAGAGACACTATGTTTATTTATTAATCAGCACTTACGTTTTTACCCTCCATTTATGCATAAGGAAGCTGATGTCTTCCTACCGATGTGAGCTTCTTGCTCAAGGCTGTGGTTCTTTACAAAGAAAGTACCGTTGGACCCCAGTTTATTTCTCACTAGATCAGGATTCTTTACGGGAAAAATTTATAGTTATAATTTATATATTCCGTATTTGCTGTGGTTCACCCTGTGTTATAGAAACAGCATGAATGGGCCAAATTCTGCCAACTAAGAGTGATGCGTTATGCTTAAAAAGGCTTTTTTTAGGAAAATATCTTGATTTGACTTATCAAGTAAAAGACAGAACAAGGGAATTTAACGAGTGTAACTTATTTGCTTGTTTGTTTTTCATTATAATAAACACATCGGAAGAGATGAGACTTGCACTGAAGTTAGTGAATTTAAGAACAATTCCAATTTGTTTTTATTACATCATATTATTTTTATTTTGAAAATATATGGAAGTAAAAGTAAAACTGCCTATAACTTCATTCATGAGCAACATTTTTCAAGTTAGGGATTATAAAATTGATTTTCTATAATATTTATGTCATGTTATTCATATCATAAGCACACTATGTATTAAATATTTAAACTTGTTAATAGTCTGTTATTTAAAAGTTTAAATTGTTTAACCATTTCTCATTGATAAACCTAGATGTAGCTTCTAATTTTTATATTACCGTGTCATAAAACCCCATAGTACAGAAATATATATCAATTTATAATAGCTTCCATATGACATATTTTGTGAAATAGGGCCCCTGTCTCAATACTTAGGTTTATTTTAAAGTGTAAAAGTTTTTTTCTACAGCAAAGAAAACTTCATAGTTCTGTTTCCTTAGCCTTCTCTAAAGGTTCTATCTATTGAACATTCAACAATATAATCAAATTGGCACTGAAGCTGAAACTATAAGGTTGACAAATACGAGTGTGTACATGCATGTGTGTTCGCTTGCATGTGTGTGCGTTAGAATATTGAACTCTTTGAAACGTTTAATGACCATGAGACACAGGCATGCACATGGTGGGGCTGCATTATTTTTAATGTCAAATGTCTTCAAAATATTATTGGTTTCAGAAAGTAAACATTTTAGAGCAACAATATTGATAATGTCTGCACCTTTACTTCGGCTTTATTTAAACAATCATTCCAGAGGTGTAAAATTCAGAGAAAAAAATGAAAATTGTAATATACTCTACCTTTACAACATAGAATTTTAAGCTTACAAAAATAAGAAAATCTGTTATTAAGCATTAACTCCTGCAAATCTCTATTCTATAGGTGTGTCTGTCTTATATGTAAAAAAAAAAAAACAGAAAAAAGAGTTTCTTACCTCATATGTGATTTTCATGTTGCATTATTGAACTAACTATATATTAATTTATGTAAACCCAGCTTTTTAAAAATATTTTATTTATTTATTTTTAGAGAGCAGGGAAGGGAGAGAGAAAGAGAGGGAGAGAAACATCAATGTGTGGTTGCCTCTCACGTGGCCCCCACTGGGGATCTGGCCCACAACCCAGGCACGTGCCCTGACTGGGAACTGAACCAGCGACCCTTTGGTTTGCAGCCCGGGCTCAATCCACTGAACTACACCAGCCAGGGCAAATTTATGTAAACCCAGCTTATTATTACACCCTTTCCTGATATTCTTCTTCTTCAAATTCAAACTCTTCCCCTAACATTTAAATGACCCCTTATTGTAATTCTTGGGTGGGACTTGAATGCTGAGGCTCAGGCAGTTCTCACCCTGCAAAAGCATGATTAATGATTTCTGTGCATCTACCTAAGGAACCTCTTCGCCAGCCTATGTGATCACTCGGCACAGATGGTGGAAGTCTGTGATACAGACCAGCTACCATCAGCACAACTGACCTCATCAAAATTAACATCCACTTTAGAGAAATTTATTATCCATTCATAAAATCCGGTGGCAGAACATGAATGTCATGTCATTTCAGGCCCTTCATCAGTAATTGATTTGCTTATGATGCGAACTAATTCTCCATATTCTGCCTCTTTCCCAACAATAACAAGATGAAACGCGCAGGGGAGGTTACTATTGATTAGCTGCAGCTCAGGGCACCGTGTAATCAAACCCTTTGTCGGAGCGCCCTGCCCATAATCAGATCCTTTGAATTGTCAGAGGCACTTGTAGAAATATATATTCATTTAAAGCCCTGGTAAGCTTGTTAGAGTGTAGGATAAGTATACATTTCTTCTTTTTTTTTCTCTGTTGTTGTGGTTTTATTTTGAATTCCTATGTATAAAATAATTACATTTCTTAAAATACAGTGCAACTATGGAAAAAAATAAATTTTCCATTCTTCTATAACAAATATTACCCTTCTAAGCCCAATACATTAAATTACTATGATTTGATTTGTTCCTAATTTCATCCCAGGAAAACCTCTTTACAAGGTATTTTAAATGTATTTTTCTGGAATCTCTATAAATATTTTTGCTGAGCCATGTTAGAGTTTAATAAGAATTCAGGAAACGGTGCAGAGCTTATCAAAATGGGTTTGGATATATACTCACACCCACACATGAATCGCACTCCTTTGAAAAGAGCATGTTTCTGTGTAATTTGTGACTTTGGCTTAGTTCCCTTTGGCCCTGACAGACTGGTGAACACCCTTGGGGTTTACCCTTGGTGACAACGGGTAGTTCTCTTTATGAGGTTCATGGTATTGATTAAAGTGACCAAGCTGAAAATCGATCAGCCCCTCTTTGCAGAGGAGGCCAGGTGACTCGCCACTAATAATAAAAAAGGTATTACACGGTTCTTCTTGCAGGACAACTACCTAGTCTCTGAGGAATGGTAGTGGAGAGGTAGGCCTATACTCTATAAAAAATTACTTATGTGCTCCAGAAAATCCATTGGAAGTCATTTCCTCACTTGATATGAAGTTAGAAAATGTTAATATCCTCTCTAGTACTTGGCACAATCAGAAGAACAAAAGACACAGAGGATTCCGTCCATACCCTTGGGGAGTGTACGCTAATGGAATCCAGACAAAGACCGCAGGAAGAGAGCGAGAAAAGAGAACACAGCAAATGTGAGCAGAGTGTGGGCAGGAAGGGGTGCTTGGGCCTCTGGAGTCGTCACAGTCACCAGAGTGTTCAAGTTTCATCATAAGCATTTGCGACCCTGGCTGGTGTTGCTCAGTGGATTGAGCACGGGCTGCAAACCAAAGGGTCGCGGGTTCGATTCCCAGTCAGGGCACAGGCCTAGGTTGTGGGCCATGTCCCCAGTGAGGGCCATATGAGAGGCAACCACACATTGATGTTTCTCTCCCTCTCTTTCTCCCTCCATTTCCTACTGTCTAAAAATAAAATAAATAAATAAAATCTTTAAAAAAAGCATTTATAGAAGGACTCAATTGTCATGGGTCAGAGGAGAAAGTTAAGTGGCATTTTTAGGCAAAAGCTGTTGGATATGGACTAAGTGCAACATGATTTAGTGGAAAGGGATGAATGTTCTTGGTTGGGAGCATATTTTGACCTCGTTACATTGTCTTTTGTACAATGCTACTGTAGGATAATCATAACAGTGAATTAGATGATGATGATGATGGTGATGATAGGAAACTCCCCTAGTGCACTGGTCCATGATTAGTCCTTCCCAGGGTGAAGGCAGGGCCATGTGTGGTTAGCAGGTTCGGCAGAAGTAACTGGCATGTTTGTTTAAGCCTCATCCTCTCCCTTTTTGAGTCTCTTCTACCTGAAGACGGCTAGTGCCTCTGTCCCATAAGTGCGTGTGGGCCAAGTCCCCGGCTGCGGGCTGCAGTTGTTTGCTGTCTTCACAATGTAACAGGGTGCAGCCAAGAGGGGGGTCCCCAAAAAGGCATTTGTAATGGGGTCCAGAAGAGCTCCACACCCCTGGGCCACACCTGCCCTGAATGCTGGCAGCTGTGGCCAATTGTGGGAGGAGCCAGAAATGAGGCTTCGGAGAAAGATTGGTGCTGGGATTTAAACCCAGGCAGGGCAGCCATTTGGGTCTCTTTTTGGGACCACACGGCTTTGGGGAGTGGGGACCCCGTGGCTTTGGAAGTGCTCCTTTTTGCCACGTGGATGGTGCCGAGAGCCTGCGTGAGATACGGTACTCCAGACGGAGCAGAGGGAGAGGGAGGGACTGTGTGTGTTTATGCATATTCTAAAGAACTTTAGTCTGTACAACTTCCAAATATAATTCCTTTCCTTTTACGTCTTTCCTCTGGCAGTGAGCGAAGTGAACCTGGTAAGGGGGAGGAACCCCCCGGGGACAAAAGGGGGGTCTTTCATATCGTTCAGCGCCCCCCATCTGTTCTGTAACAATAAGGCCTAGGGCCATGAGGGTGTATACATTGAATTGAAAGCCCTGTGATTAGTCAGTGGACAAGTCTAGGCTGTAACCATCAATAAAATAATCACTCATTTGTATCTGCCTGACCCCTGCATCCTCTCTCAGCCCCACCTATACTTGAGCTCAGAATAGAACATCATTATTTACTGGGCCTCTTAAAGGCCATCTTTCAATGTTTATGAATTGATCACATTTAAACATAAATGCCTTATTATATAAATGCATATTATGTAAAGTAGTATATAATATATAGTTAAATATATATGTAAATATTTTAACTACGTGAGGATTCTAATGTCATATTTTGTGACCAAATGTCTATATTTTTGTTTTGTTTTCTAATTATGGTTGGCATTCAGGATCATTTTATATTAGTTTTAGGGATACAGAACAGTGGTTATGTTACAGAACAGATAGGGAGGGGGTTGAATGATATGAAAGACCCCCCCTTTTTTCCCCCAGGGGTGCTTCCCCCTTACCAGGTTCACTTTGCCCACCGCCAGAAGAAAGACGTAAACGGAAAGGAATTATTATTTATTTGGAAGTTGTACAGACTAAAGTTCTTTAGAATATGCATAAACGCACACAGTTCTTCCCTCTCCCTCTGCCCCGTCTGGCGTACCGTATCTCACACAGGCTCCCGGCCCCATCCACGTGGCAAAAATGGAGCACTTCCAAAGCCACAGAGGTCCACCCACCTCACCAAAACCACGTGGTCCCAAAAAGAGACCCCAAGTGGCTGCCCCACCTGGGTTTAAATCCCAGCGCCAATCTTTCTCTGCAGCCTCATTTCTGGCTCCTCCCACAATTGGCCACAGCTGCCAGCATTCAGGGCAGATGTGGCCCAGGAGTGTGGAGCTAATTATCTCCAAGCTCTTCTGGACCCCATTACAAATGCCTCTTTGGGGACCCCCCTCTTGGCTGCACCCTGTTACAGTTAGACGTTCACATAACTTACGAAGTGACCCACCCACATTACGCCCAGCACCCACCTGGTTCCATACACAGTTTCTCCAGTGTGTGATCAAACACCTAGACCTTGTTGCAGTGGGAACTCTGGCCCTGTGTGAGGGTCGAGCCATGGGGCCACGTGAACTCTGACTCTGTCTCCCTGATGAATCACACTCCTGCGTTGTCTGATTCACCGTAAAAGTTGCTTTGCCAGTTCACTGGGAAGGCTCCAAGCGACACTGAGGTGTCCGCTCTTGTCTTGTTGTAACAGAGCACAGCCGGAGGGAGGCCCAAATAAGGATTTGTAGTGGGGTCCAGAACTCGGTGTCCAGGAAATATTAGAAAAAAATATGTGTATAGGATGTCCTCACCCCCACAAGTCTGAGCTGGGGGATGGGATTCATGGAGCAGGGCCATTGAGAGTTGTTTTGAATAGCAACAGTTTTGCAGCTAACCTCTAGAATGGTCGTTTAACATGTCTATAACCTTTAACTGGTTTTATAGATATGTTAAATAGCTGTGGCCATGCTTTGAGCCTGGGAGAAGGGAGTGACTTCAACCCATGGTGTAACTGGGAGGCAGCTCCCCCTGCATAAGAGCTTGGAGATGACTGGCTCCACACCACGGGGCCCCACCTGCGTGGACTTACCATGGCAGCCCAGTAAAGCTGGAAAATTACGGGAATGCTGGCAGCTGTGGCCAGTTGTGGGAGGAGTTGGAAATGGTGCGGCGGAGAAAGATTGGAGCTGGGATTCAAACCCAGGCGCAGCAGCCATGCGGGGTCTTTTGGGACCACGTGGCTTGGGCAGAGAAGAATCACGGACTTCTACTTATTTTTCTGAGATACGGTACCCCAGACTGGGAAGAGGGGGAAGGAAGGGCTGTGCGTTTGTGGGTATTCCAAAGGACTTTGGGATCTCAATGAAGAGATGAAGTCATTACTCTTAAGTTTGGATAACTCTTTAAATAAATAATTCCTTTTCTTTTCACCAATCTGGCATTAAGAGACGTCTTTCCTGCGGCGGGCAAGGAGAACCTATTACGGGGTCGGGGAGCCCCGGAGCACAAGGGTGGGTCCATTCGGTAATAGTGTATCGTTCCCCTCCACGGGGTCTGTTCTGTAACCTTGTGACCTCTCCCCACTGACAATGTCTTGTGACGCCTCCTATTGACTATGTCTCATCACCCCGACCATTGGCCCTCTCTCACGACCGCCTGCTGACCACGAGTGGCCGGAAGTGCAGCGGGCCAATCTCCATCGAGCCTGCAGGTACCTGTCCGCAGCATCACTGAGGGCCCTGGAGGGGCAGGTCTCTGCGGGGTTGGCTTTTAAAAGCCCTGCCCCACCTCTGCCTTTTCTGTAGGTATTTCAGTTCATGCCAAAAGCTCTGTCTCCCTGGTTTGCAAGCTAGAAAGGAATAAAACTCTCATTTCTCTCCCAGAAGGGATTTCTGGAATTTTTGTTGATATGTATTTAAACAGAAAAACCTTATTATATAAGTATTGTTTATATAAAAATAATATAAAATAGGCATGCCCACCTATTTTTACATACATACAAACTATAAAATAGCACTTGTTTCTAAAGAAAGATGTTGCTGGTGTAAAATGCCCTTTGTGAAATTATACTTTCACCCACACACTGTGGATGCCAATACATCAACACCGGTCTACCTTTGACCAAGCTCTCTGTCTCATCCAAAGAAATGTTGGCATCTTGGCTTTGCTCAGGGGTTAGTCCAATACTACAAAGATACCTGCTGCAAAAAATATGTTTGTTTCTTTTTAAATAAAAATAGGACATTTCTAACAAGAAAACTGTATCTCATTCTCTAAAGCAATTTTGCATACTTATTTTAAAAATTCCACCTCATTATGAACTGAATCCTCATTAGCCTTTGTATTTTGGTAAAAGCAATAGTGCAAAGGTTTAAAGCATAGGAATCTGGACACACACATTCTCTTTCATTTCAGGGAGAATTTCCTAATCATGAGAGTGCATGAGAGGGAGATATAATCTTTACACATTGGACAGAAATGCAAAATTTACCTGCAGAAGCAATCAAGGGTAATTCACTCTGAGTTTGCCAATTTAGAGGCACTTAGTAGCACTGCTCAAAATTAGCATGAGTAAGAAGAAAATATCATGGACCCTATAAAAGATTACTTCAGCAAAGAGGCTGAGAGAGAAAAAAAATTTAAAATATCTGTTTATTTTTAACTAAACAATCCAAGCTCATCCTCCAACTGAAAACAAGCAGAAAGTCTGGATAATTTTAAAAGCTATCTGGATTAAAGAGGTAGAAAATAGTTAGAAGTTACTAAAATAGAAAGAGGGTAAAAGGCTTCATTTTGATAGCCAGTGTCCCCTCAATAAACTCAATTTTAAACATAGTAAAAGAAGCATACTTGAGGGATCCCGTTTGATCGGTCAGGGCAGCTGGCTGATATGGAGGAGGTGGCTGAAGTGCCCAGCGAGCTTTATACCGACCATGACTGTGGGGCCCATGGAGAAAAGAAGTTCAGAAAAAGGCAGCTTTGTTTAGTTTTTCATCTTAACCACAGCATTAGTTACTTTTCTCAATGACAAAAATAGCGCTGTTGGGCCAAACAATAAGCTAATTTCTCTGGGTTTCTTTTCTCTTCTAGTCTTGGTCAAGCATATCCTGTTGCCTTGGTCACACACCTATCACATCGGAAAATGTTATTTTAATAAAGTCAGGTATTCTGTGGAATACGTGGCTGAAAAACAACTTAGCCCAGAGTTGCTGGAAGAAGTCTCACCAAGATGGATAGATGACAGAAGCAGAGACACAGAAATAGACAAGGCATAGGTATAGATGGAAATAAAGAAAAATACCAAGATGAAAAAGCAATATTCATTATATCAGTCTATAAGCGCAGTGTTAAGAGAATTGGGAGAAAACATGAATAGCTGAGTTTATCCACCTTGCTCTGTCTTTTTTTTTTTTTTGAGGCTTGCAAGTACTTTTTCTTCTTCCAAATCTCATTTTAACGATGACCTTTAACTAGGAGGAAGGCTCTGAAGTGATTTTTCTTTTTTCATAGTCTTTTTGGATGCAGACAAGAAGGAAGCCACAAGGATGGAAGCAGAACCATCGCTGGTCTGATGATGGAAGCACACAGAGGAGGTGGGGCTTTGGGAATAGATAACAATATCCAAATATTCCTGAAACATTGATTTAATGAGCTCATACAATGCCCCCCTCCTTTCTGCAACTGAGTGAGCCCATTTAATTAAATAATCAATAAAAAGCAAAGTCGGGTAGCAGTACTCAACTTCTTTGATTTCTGCCAACACCAGGTAATGGAGCACGTTGGTCTAACATTCGTCAGGTTTCAGTGAGGACATAAAGAAAAGAGATGAGTCTCTATGAATGAGAATTGAAAATCTCCTAATGGCAACTTTCAGGTTTCCTTGTGTAATCAAGATTTAATTTGTGTAAAACTACTCATTTTATATGCCAGGTTCAATGAAGGGGCTCTGTTCTTCCCACCATCTGTTATTAGTGGTATAATCTGGCATCCTATGGGCCATATCGGACAGATGGGGAAATCAGTACGTGACTATTCTGGCATGTATTTACATACGCCAATAGTCTCGACAAAGAAAGAGAAAGAAGGAAAATAACAGTGAGGAGGTGTGAAGAGTAGGTGTTTCTTCACACACAGTCCCACCTCTATCTGCTGCCAAGCGAGAACGTTAAGATGGAAAACACGATTTCCAATTAAAGTGGGCTAAGATGTATTTTGTATGTCATAATAACGTTCTCTGTCTCATTTAATTGTGAAATATCTTGTTTGAAGAAAAAACATGAAAGGATACAACGTGACAAAAATAATGATGAATAAGCTTAACATCTCAGTGAAAGAAGCCAATGTAAACTTCTAGCAACAGTTTTAATGTCACAAAAGTTCAATAACAAAATCAAGTACTGCTGTGAATGCCGGTAATTTGTTTTCAGAAATTTAAGACAAGTGGGTGTACATACATAACAAAGGGAATAATAGAATAATGCTGATTATCAAAGAGTACATTTTGTTAAAGGAAAAAAATAAATTGCTTTCTTTAACACACTGACCAAAAAAAAAACAACACTTATTTTACTTCCAGAAAAAGCTTGTTCACCACTGTTTTACTCTCACTGAAATTAACTTAGGAAATGGTAATACACATACACACATATTCTAGAACATATACTGAGAGAGCGCAAAGCGAGAGAGGGAGGAGAGAAAAGATATACAGGAAATCCACACCACCTGCTATCATCTGTCTCCTCAACAGCTTGGTGAAGCAGAGCTCACTCCTACCCCTCCTTTAATGAGGAGGGCATGGGCTCCGACTGGTTAAGTAAACCACTTCCCTAAGTTCTATTTTGAGTTCACTAAGCCCACTCTTTCCAATGGAATGAGTTCTCCTAACAACATCCTTCTTACATTGCTCAGTTTATTTAGGCAATTTCAACATGGGTGTTGTATAAATGCAAACCATGAATTCCCAGGCTTCTGTTTCTTGCTTTGCTAAGAAAGGGTACCAGCTCTCTTCCTACTTACCTCTCCAGCACTCTAGCTACTTTATAACTGAGTCCCCTTTTCCAGGTGAGGTAGAAGGTATTAGCAATACATTGCTTGAGATTAAATTGATGCGTTATACCATTGGTTGGTCAAGTTTTAGCTGGGACTTTGCTAAAAATATGAATACTTGGATTCCTTACCCAGGGATTATGATTCAGATTTGTGATCTGGTCAAGAAGTCTGCAATAGTAACAAATTCCCCACATGATTTTAGCGCAAATAACCTCAGTTTCATATTCCAGGAAATACTGTCTAAAGAGGAGATTGAATTTAAACGATGTCATTCATTTCTGCAACATCTACTTTGCTCTTGTTTGGGAATATTTTCCTTGAGATCGACAGAGGGGCAGTAAAGGAAGAAAAAATATATTCATATGTGAATGAATATAATATTTAGATGAAGTTATCTAAATGAAGGATTAAAGCCAGGATAATAACAATATTGCATATATAGAAACATTTAGCTTAATTTTGGAAGCTATACCTGCTGTGTCTGCAAGTATAATTTAATTACAATGAAAAATGTGCTATTTGGGGAATATGTTTTTGAGCCTTCTATCTAATTACTAGCCATAAGTACACTGACCTCATGCTGCTGCGAAACAACTAAAAATAACACAAAATATATTCCCTTAAATCTTCCCGATAAAATCAGTGCAGTTTGCCAATTATAAGTGTTTACAATCCCATTTCCATATGCACTAATATATGTGTGTTAAAATATAGAACCCCAGAAAAATAGAAAGTACAGTATTACATTTCTGTATTAGCAGCGAAAGGTTATTAAAGTATTATTTCAGAAAAGATTTCTCATCTTTCATGAAATTGTTTCAAGTAAATTGGCACTTCAAAATAAAAATAAACCATACAAAAATAAATTACAAATATCAAGAATAAGTGCTGTTTTCCATCGTAGTTCGAAATTTTATTGGTTTGTTTGTTCTCACAAAGATAGTAATGGACACTTTGAACTCAAATGCAATTTGCTTGGAGGTGCTCAATGTATCCATTAGATGTGACATCATACTCTCAGTTTAGAGTATTAGCTTTTACATAATGAACCATGTAATGCTTTCTTTGTAGAACCCACTACCAGGTGACGAGAGTTGGGACATTCTGAATAAGAAATTACTTATATGTGCCAGCTTCATTTGAACAGGTGTGGGAAGGTGTTTGAATGAGGTCATTCCATGGCCAGAGGGGATGGCGTGGAATTGAGATGTACTGGCAGGAAAGGAATGATGGGGAGGAATGATCTGCTCCAGGTGTGGTGCTTGGGCTGACCAGCCAGGTGATCTTGTTTGTATAAGTCAGCATCTTCCTGGCCCACTTCTTTGTCTGTTAAATGGAGTTACTATTGTGCTCTGTACAATGTTATTAGAACTAATGCGCAGAGTGCACAAAGAAGTGTTTTTGTGGATTATATAATATATTATAAAATATTGGTCATCATTGTTTACTTTGGAGTTATCAGATATGCTGGGCAGAATTATGCATAAATAGGAGGATTATTTGAATATAGAGTATTGAAACATTTACTTGTTTTATGAAGAAATAAGTACATTCTAATTGTTTATTTTCCACCATGCCCATAAAATAAATATATTACAGTGAAAATCTATCAGTTCACAAAGCTTTTTAGAAAGGAAAGACATAATCCTCTTGGGAAGTACTGGTGATGTAATTGCTAAGATGTAAAATTTTTCAGTGTTGTCTTTGGCCAATGTAGTCTATGTTCTATCTCTGCCTGTTTTTCTTCTTTTTCTTTCTCTTTTCTTCTTACTCCTTTCCTCTCTCTCTCTCTCTCCCTCTCCCTCTCTCTCTCTCTCTCTCTCTCTCTCTCTCTATATATATATATATATATATATATATATATATATATATATATACACACACACACACACACACTCCTATTCCCCTCCATTCACAGTATATTTAAATATATATTCTTTTCTTATATCTGTTTTCTTATGAACTATTCAACTAGCCATTAATTCAGGCATAGATTAGATACAAATTCTGCACTCTTTATCAAAAGAGAAATTTTTTTCCTCAGTATCAATATCTATGGATATATACAGTATACAGTAGATTTCACTGTTTAATGCATTTTTTGTAAATATATATATAATATTACTGGAATCATATACCAGGAATATGAGTTTGATGAGAGAAATACAGGAATGTGAAAAATTGGTGTTTGTCACAAAAATAAAACTCGTAAGTAACTATAGAGACAGGAAAGGCCCAGTGGCTGTTAGAGGTTCTTGAAGCAGAGATTAATAGTGGAGAATGGAAAATGTTTAGAATAGTGAAAATACTCTGTACAATATCATAATGGTTGATGCATTTCATTATACATTTGTCCAAACCCAGAGCATGTACAATACCAAGAGAGAATCCAATGTAAGCTATGATCTCTGATAATGTGCCGATATAGTTACACCGAATGTAATGATGTCCTGCTCTGGTGGGGGATTTTGATCGTGGGGTAAGCTCTGAATATGAGGGTATATGGGCAAACCCTGTACCTTTTGTTCCTTCTGCTGTGAATTTAAAACTGCTCTGAAATACAAAGTATTTAAAGATTATAGCCCACAGTGAAGGAAAACATGCTAAGAGTTACAATCTGCAGATTAAAATGAAGAAAATAGTAAATAGCCTGGGACTACAAGAGAAAAAAGCTCCACATCTTCTGGAGAGAGTGGGGGTACTGGTTGGTGGCAGAGAAGAAAAAAATCTTTGAGTGAAATCTGGGCAGTAGTTTGTCAGGAAGGCTCACAGTTGCAGAGTAACTCAAGCACGGAAATGGGATGTGAAAACGTGGGGTTCTGAAAGATCATGATGAGGCCGGAGTCAAGGGCATGTCAGTGACTCCAGAACTTGACCCAGAAAAATGGAGATAATCCAGGACTAAGACTGGAAGCGTCAGCAAGGCTGCAAGCAATACAAAGTCTGGATTTTGTTTCAAAATGAATGAAGAGTCCCAGGGAACAAAGGAGTAAGGCAATATACAGTTTCTTAAAGATAGCTCTTGGCCATTTATCAGAAGTGTTCATGAATTGGGAGTGAAGCCAATCAGAGGCTGGGGCAGGAAGAATGGTAAGTAGGTTACAATGGAATTGTTTACACAAAAGGATTTGATTCTAAATTTACAGTGGAAGGTATGGATAGCATATAGTCAATATTTCCCAGAGAGATGAATTAGAAATATGACATGTTATAAACTAAAAACACTATATCTCTTTAAACACAAAATAAAAGCTCCTCCTAATTGGAATTTTACTTATTGTATTCATTACCGCATTTCTGGAGGCTGTAATGACACACGGTCACACACTCAGTGAACCGACGTTGAATAGTTAAGTTAGTTAACAATAGCCAGGCTGTCTCTCTGTGCTGATAAAGAGAGGAGCTGTTCTTCCGTTCGTTGTTCTGCTTAGTGTCACACGTAAGTAGCCAGCTTACTGTTCGGGCCCTACGGTATGAGAGATCCATATTGTTACAGCCTAGGAAGATGTTCAGCGAAGAAATGTCTACACAACGGGAGGCATTTGGGGCCTAAAATGGAAAGAAAAAGAGACTCCACACCCTGTCATGTTACCTGGAGGGAAATGAACACATAACTGCCATGTGTCTCGCTCCTTCTTTCTCATTCGCCCTCCCTCCCAATCTCTGCTTCTCTTTCCACGTAGGAAGTTTAATTCACTGAGTGTGCATCTTTTATGAATCCACTGTTTTTACAACAGTTTCATAACAAGAGTCGTGGCTGTCAATGTGGCCGTAACAATAGAGGTAGGGAAAAGATCATACTTGTGGGAACATACTGGAGACTGAGTGGACACCAGCACAGTCATTGATTTAAATAAAGGATACAGATACTGGGAAGTCCAAGCCGTTTGCGGGTGGGAATGCTCTTAGCCCAAGGTTCCACTCATAAGGACGGGAGCGTGTACAGAGAGAGCACTTGCCTTGTGCAAAGGCTTGTAATTTCAGCCTACTTCTAATGGTCTTAAGGTGAGCATATTGTTTTTCAATCAAATTTCCATGCAAAAAAAATGTAACTCGAGAGAGATATAAACTGTAGGTAAAATAAATTGAATGAATTTTTCAGAAATAAAAATTAGTAAATTGTAAGGTGAGAGAGAGACAGGAACATTTTGAAGACACCTGGAAAAGACAAAGAAAATAATAATATAAAATAAATGCAACCAGATAGTAGGAGCTTTGAAGGGAAAATATCACAAATATATTAAATAGATGAGATGGTCATTGAACAAATAGAGTAACAAATTCTCCAGAATTTAAAAAAAGATCAAATTTCCATTTAAAACACTCATACAATGTCAAAGTAGAGAATATAAGGCAAGCAGCACCAGCAGACACATTTGAGTTGAAGAGCATTACCAAGTATGTAGAGCTTCCAGAGAAAAATAACAACTACCAAAAAAGTTATATAATTTCAGTCAGCATCATACCACTCCATAGAACACCTGATAACACAAGTCAAAACTAAATAAACAAAACATCCTAATATAGAAAATAATTTTTCAGAATCACAAATAAAAATATGGTAAATTAGTAAAGAATATAACTGACAGTTCACACAAATGGCCTTCACCACAACTTCACACATAATACTTCCATAACAGATTCAGTAATACAACGACATATACCAAGAATTAATGTAGGTAACTTTAAAACACAACACTATGATAGTTCACTCTCAATGAGATGTTTACTCTAAGGATAAAAATAACTGCAAAGAAATTTTGAAATTGATTTGATATATTTATCGTGAGTAATGGTATTGGTATGGGAATTCGACAATTTTCTTTTCTGTTGTAGGATACATCAAATGAGTAAATGCGTTGTCATTGTCGGGGACCATAATTATCACTGTAGGAATTTGGTAAATAGAGTAGAAATAAAATGATCCCTAAATAGAGCTATTTGTGAGTATTTAGCAAATGATAAGACATACTTTAGTGATACAAGGGATGAGTTATTCAATAGACGGTAATGGGACATATAACGAGCTCCTTTCATAGTGTCGGATCACTAATTTAATCTTCACACCAAAATGAAGTGCATATGGATTAGCTCGTAAATGTAAGCACTAAGAAAAATATTTGGGTTTATTTTTAATCACTGGGTTGAGTAGGCATTGTAAGAAAGAATGAAATCCAGGAAGTGATAAGGAATTTACTAAAAATGTGATTAAGTAAAAGAAAAATTTTAAAAATCCAATGTGGCAAAGACATCAAAAACACTAAAAAATAAAAAAATCTGTATGAAGAACATTTAAACATATATCAAGGGCATTAGTCTAAATTCCTTATATGCCACAAACTCACAAATTCATTAAAAACTATAAAACATACACAAAGAAAACTGGACAAATTAAGCAAATAGGGTAAAATAAAAAATGAATAGCAAGTTAAGATTTACACTCACATTCATTCCTAACAAGTGTGAATCAAATAACAATGACACAATATTTTCCCAGCATTGGATTGGCAATTAATCAAAACATTGAGCCCTTTGCATCCTGATAATTGACTGGGGAATCCGTCATTTCCCTGCACTGTTTGTGCAGAGCTGACCTTCTGGTAGAAGGCTTGGTGTGCCACCTGCTCTCATTGTTGGCAGCACCTTTTCTGATTGGACAGGGTCTGTGTTCTAGCAAATGTGTAACATTTCTAATATCTCCCTTGTGTGAACGGGAGTATAAATTGGTGCGCCCTTTAGTAGCACTCAGTATTTTGTACCCAGATTTTAAAACATGAGTGCGCGTTAGTCCAACAATGACACCGAAAAGAATTCAACACCACCTGTAATACGCAAAAGTGTGTGCACTCTAAGGGTTATTACGGCATCATTTGTGACGGTGATTGTGGTAAACAATTTGCCCATCTCTCTGTGGAGGATCTTGTTCGTCCTATTTCCTCCTTTGTAAAGGAGCTCCCCGGGTCCTTTACACTCTGGGGCTCTATCTGTGTGCTCGTGTTGTCTGCTTTCATCTGATTGGTAGCTTTGAGATGAGGAAGTTGGCAAGATTTATCAGTCCTATCCATCTACCTTTCTTTGTGGGATCACCTCTAAGAAAAAGACACCAAAACAAAACACTCTACACTACTCCCTAATGGGCAGAAGGGCTCAGTGATAAAGACTCTGCCCCTGTGGAACTTGGACCTATTCAGGTGAATCTTATTCTGATACCAAGGTTTTAAAATACAAGAGCGCTCAACACCTAAGCTGAATTTTCACATGTCACATCTCATTAATATCAGTAATAGTCTTATTCTTCATCTACTTACCCTTTTAGTCTTATCAGTGGATGTTAAATAGGCTAACGAAGGAAGAGTACCTTTATTGTGCTTCCAACACATTCGCCATATTCAACAGAATGCTGTAAATCAATTTCCTTAGCTACAGAACTGGATAACAAATAGTACCTACCTCAGAGTCTGCTGAGCTCAATACATGCATTTAAGAGATTCAGGTGGTTCCATGGGCCTCTTGGTTTCAGTTACTTCTTTTAAAAGACACCCAGCTATCAAAGGTGTTACCTCATCTTCCGAGGATGACCAGGTGTCTCAGTGTGACCAAGACAGCATAGTTTATGCCTGTGTCCTTAGTATAATTATTGTATAGTATTCAATACAATAATTGTATTCAATATACTATTATAATTGAATACAATAATTGTATTGAATACTACACTAATTGTGTTGAATACTATACAATATACAATAGTATAGTATTCAATATACTATTGTAATTGATAGTAACCACTTTCAGTATAAGAACTGACTGCATATGGAAGGTTGAGTTTATGGTTCCCGATGTAACAATGCTATTTCAGTTTTCCCCCTGTAAAAACTAAAGGGGCCCAACCTTGGCCACCCGTCTTTCTTGGCCCTTGGATTTCAGCCCAGCACTTCAGTCAAACAGTGCCAAAATTTTTACAACTCAGAGCTTCAGAAACATTTCCCCAGAATCTGCCTGTCAGGGCCTTATAATTAATTCAATACAGAAGACAAAGAAAGTTAATGCATGATGCAGTGACCTTCGTCAGTAGGAGAAAAGAGATGAAGAATCCAAAAGCTGCATTAATATACTTCTTTCCCCGTCTGCTGAGTATAGGGCACAGAAGTTTCATAAGAGTTTCATAAAGCCTCTCTAAGGACTGAAACAAAAAATTGTACTGTTTTGGAAGGCTGTGACCCATGTACTAGGGCCTCCTTGCAGTCACTTTCCCTCCCTCTCTGACATACTCCCCTTTTCCTTTGTTGACCTGGGATGTTATTCTAAGACATAAAACATGGATTTGTCTGTTGATCGGTTTCTAAGGAACCCAAAGTAAGGCAGCACCAAGAATGGCCCCGAAAACAAACCTTCCTGCAGGGCATTTGGATTGGCTGTGTCATCTCTCTGGGGTCAACGAGGACAAGGACGCCTCTGCCTTCTTAAAGTAGGCCAGCATGGCGTGCCATAAAGTAACCCTTACTTACAGCTTTCAACATTTGGAATTGGCATAAGGCACAGATAAAGGTCAAGGCATTAAAAGGGCAGTGGTTTCTCTACTTGGTGGTTTAGGAGTTAAGACACTGGGAAGGATGTGAGGTAGGTGACTGCTTTTATGACACTGCAGGTTTTACAAAAACAAAAGGAAAATGGCAGGCTCATGGTACTTCCAATGTAGGCCTTGAGGTTAAATCAGTTATGTAAGTAAAGAACATTTCACAACAATAATGGAACAATTCTATAGGAAGATATTGCCGTACCAAATGTGTAAGCAACCGGAACTTAACCTTGATATGCCCTAAACAAAAATGACAAGAACCACATGGAGAAAAATTCACTACAGAGCAGGGGATGCAATCATTCTATGCATCTGAATTGAATCGAAGGAGAGATACCTGCACCTCATGTTTTAGAGTACTACTGAACAAGCTAAGACCAGGACGCGACGTCAGTGGGTGAAGGGCCAAACAAAACGTACTACTTGCAGCAAGGGAATTTTATTCAACCTGAAAAAAGGAAACTGTCACATCGTAAAATGTGGACAAACTTGAGGACATTACACTAAGTGAAATAAGCCGGTTGCAAAAGGGCAAATATTGTAAGAGACTTCTTTTACATGCGGTATCTGTAGTAGTCAAACTCATAGAAACAGACAGGAGGACGGGACGCAGGGTCAGTAGGGGGAGGGGTGGGGAAGAGGAGGGACAGGCAGCTGTTTAGTGGGTGCAGAGTTTTGATTTTGTGAAAAGAAAAAGCTCCGGAGATCTGCTGCACAGTAAGTGAAAATACACTACACTACTGAACTTTATGCCAAAAAAATGCTTGACATGATAAAAACATTTCAAAGGACTGAAACTCTTCAAATTTTACTTTGATCATATGGATGGAATTAAACTAGATAATAAAAAATAACAACAACAAATCCCCAAATCCCCGATCTTCCTGGGTAATAATACATAGCTAAATATTAAATAGATCAAAAACAGTATAAAAACAAGTGTTAGAAAATATTTTAACTTAATTAAAATAAAATTTGACATCTCAAGTTTTTAGTAAACACAGAGTACAATCTTTACGTGAACTTGGATGAGACAAAGATTTATCAAACAGAACAAAAGAGCAGCAACAACGAAATGCCTTCCGTGATGCAAATAAAAAAACATACTATGTTAAGATTAAAATTTTATATTTATAAAATAAATTTCCATGAAAATAAAAAGGCAACCCAAAGACTAGGGAAGATATTTCTAATACATGATTTGTAAAGTTATTATATTCTGAATATAAAGAATTATTAAAAATAAAGATAAATTGACAAAAAACTGAATAGAAATATGAGAAAATAATTTCTCACAAGGACAGCTACAATGAAAAAAACAGCAGTTTTCCAGCTTTGGAGATTATGTGGACACTGCCAAACTTCTATACACTGCTGATGGAAGTGTAAAGTGACAAAAATAACTTCTGGAAATTATTTGGCAATAGCTACTGCAGTTAAATGTGGGCATGCCCTGTTCTCTAACGATTCCTTCCACAGGTATGCAATCACAATAAATAAACATGCATTCACCAAAAATCACGTCCAAAGTTACTTATACCAGCAGCGTTTACAAGAGTGCAAACATTCGCCGTTAGCAGCAACAGGATTGACGCACCCATTGTATATTCACACGTGGTGATCATACACAGCGTTGACTATGAAGAAACTAAAGGAATGACTTTTACAATCTTAATTTCTGACACAAGAAGCCATACCAAAACAAACAAGCAAACAAAAAGACATATGGAAGGTTCCGTTCAAATGGAATTAAAACAAACCAAAACAAAGAAATGCTATATTAGAGTGTCACATGCTAAGGTCGTAGTTACCCGTGGTGAGAAGTGACGCAAAAGAATATAAGAAGGACATCTGGAAGCCGATCATAAGTGCCCTGTTTCTTAATCAGTTTCAGTTTCATGGCTCTGACTCAATGTTGGGAATTCCTTCAGCTACATGCCTGTAACACATTTTTATGTATGCATATTTACTATAAGAAAACAATGTACAATAAACATTGCTTTTGTTTAGTTCACTGGTGTTTATTTTAGATGCACTTAATAATTGTAAGATTGTTATAATAAATATCATTATTTTAAATTTATGACTTCATACAGGTTCGAATTAGCTTATTAGTGACAAACGCCCCCTAATCAACTTTAGATAGCTTTAAATATAATTGATCAAAAATTATATGTCAGTTAGAGCTTGCCATAACATAGACGTATCAGTAGTAGATTTTAGGGCTTATAAATACGCTTAAGTAATAATAGGTCATTAGGGCATAATAGTTATCGGGACCTAACACAACCCCTGAAGAAAATGTCTGGGCCAGACGCAGCCTTGTGCCTGTAAGTGCCCAGGGGTGTTGTTATCTGGCGTTATTACCTGCTGCTTTCCACCACGAGTGCTATAACCATTTGGTAATTAAGTACAGCCATTATAGACATCTTAAACATGCTTCTCTAACCACAAGAAAATGCTGATTCATGTTAAAAGTTTAATAATTCAAAATATGTTGATATTGTATCACTCATTATCATGTAATAAAATTATCTTATTCAAAATAAAAAACAAAAACTATTCTTTCTTAAAAAGGAAAATAAGAAGCACATAAGAATCTATGCTTAGTTAAATATTTCTAAATAATATGAAAATGTAGCTGTTTATAAAAATTAACCCTTGTAATTGCTGATCTTCATTTTCCCATTTTGTCTTATTAAAATATATACAGGATGATCACCTCCTCAAATAATTATAAAGTTTTATTTCACCCTTACTCTTTGAAAGTCTAATTACAAGCTAACAAAATTAAAAGACAATTGAATTTAGCTGTCATGTGTCACTCTACAAACTTGTAGCTTATACTTCTTAATTAATGTCTTAAAGAAAAATGATTTTTATATGATGTTATAATAGTATGGGTATAAAACAGATATTATTTATTATTAAATAAGTCATTTAACACTCATTCTTTATTTTATGAATAGTTTCAAGATAAAATAACCACCTATTTTTCAAGATTAATAACCACTTAATATTGAATTTAATATTATGACATTGGGCAGCCTTTCACAGATAATACTCAAATGTAAGAAAAATTTTTTCTCCCTACCAATCATCTCAAAACTCTATTTTTTTAGCATTTCAACTTGCACTGTATTTTGTTTATTTTTGCATTTTCAAGTAGAGTTACTGAGATTTAAATTGCTAATAGAGTCGACACCTTTAAACACAGCCAGTCTGCTGTAGAACTGATGTAGAATCTAGTTCACTGTCTTCTTTGTCCAATGTCCTTTCCACTGGAATTCCCTCTCTCCATCAGGGAAATACAGCAGACATGAAAGACAGATATTGACACTGTAATCAAATGCCCCACACAAGCAAAATTTTTCCATTAGTGTCGAATCTTATATCAACCACCCATCACACCTGCTCAATGCTGGCGACACCCCCTACTGTTTAGACCATATTGTTGACCGAAAAAATTGTTCCGTTACTTTAGAAACTACTCTCGGTTTCAATTCAACTTACCGCAAAACTACAGATAAGTTTATCAGTAAATTGAAACACAATGGGAACAAAATTGTCAATTTTATGTGTAAGAAATCTCAAGCTATCAGCTTACTGTATTGAACACAACCATAAACAAGACCTAGAATAGACATCATCATAGGCAGACAGAGTATGAATAAATTAGATATAGAGAAAAATAGGAAGTTTGATCTCAGGAGAAAGATTGAATGGGAACCCACATTCACACACACACACACACACACACACACACATCCATATAGACAAACACAAAGCTACCTAATAGCTATCAGTTTGAACATATTTTGTAAAGTAGAAATAAAAGCAGATTTTTTGGTAAGGTAATCATGTTACCATAATATACATGATATTTAAAATAAGGTAAAAAGGTAACAGAAAAAGTGGAAAGCATCCCTTTGGAAGTTAAAATAACAGAACATTAAAACAAGTAAGAAAGTCAACAAAGAAGCATCAAAAGATAGAAGAGAAACTCTTAATAACATATATATTGATTTATGAAAAATTAACTTACTGGTATGTGAAAAAATAAGCACCGTTTTATATAAGAAATTAGGTAACACTTGAATTCCGCAGTAAATTTTCATTGAGTCATTCGAGGTTTTCCATCCTCTGAACCATTGCATTTTATCAGGTGGGCTTTAATGTTATTTTAACTTCAAAACTTGATCTGGAGTAAAATTCTGTGTAACTGGGTCCTCTCTTAAACCTCTAGCTTAAACGTGTTATGAGTCTCATAGGACTTTTTTTTTTTTTGGTCTCAGCACACCTGTTAGGTAGTAAGGGGTGAAGATTAGGTGTTCACCAGGGCGGGACAACCCACTTCGTTGGGTTTTGTTTGGCACATCTTGTGGGGGAGAGGTCTGAGAGGGCACAATGCCTCTTGCTTGGCTTTCTGCCAGCATCACTTCCACTGCTACCCACAAGCAAATTGTTCCTTCTGGTGCTGATTCCTGGGTGTGTTTGTGCACCTTCTAGGACCCCTTGGGTCTCTCCAACAAACTCGCCTGTGAGGCTGGGAGTTTCTCCAGCTGCCTCAACCCCCACAGATGTTTTCAGTCAGAGGTTTGGAGGCTTTATTTCCCCGCACTGGGACCCTGCGTTGTGCTCTCTGTCTTGTTCCCCAGTTGTCCCTCCTGATTTATCTGCATGCAGATGCGGTACTGTCCCATCCTCCAGCTGCCGCCTTGCCACGCATCCTCTCCACCTGGCTGCCCATCTCCGCCCCTCCTACCAGTCTGAATGAATACTTCTTCTTTACCTCCTTGGTTGTCAGACTTCCATACAGTTAGATTTTCTGACAGTTCTGGTTGTTTTTTGTTTTTAAATTTGTTGTCATCCTTCTTTTGGTTGTGTGAGAAAGCAGTGTGTCTACCTCTGCCTCCATCTTGGCCAGAACTGAAAGTTTCTTTAAGACAGCATTTAAATATCAATGTAGTAACTAGGATAAAAAGCACAGAGATTCTCATTCCTTTCTCGCATAAAAAGTTGAATTATATAACTATATATCATTAGTAAACCGATGTGATAATTTACAAAAAACTGATTATAAAATTTTCCTTGAATATTTTTTGTGTTGGTAAGATCTGACCAAATATAGTTAAGCACACATTTAAAGCTTTCTGCACATTTATTATCAATATTTGCAATTGGAAATAGGGATATTTGGGCTTGCGTCAAATAAAGGTTACAAATTATTGAAGCAATTGCTATCCAATATGTGTGAAGGAGTGTATTGTTTAATTTTATATCTGGACCCAACCTCTTTACAGGTAACAATTAGTAAATTCTCCCAGGAAATAACAGGCTCACTCGAAAGGAAGTAAACAATTTTTTACCAATATCAGTGATTTACTGATCATCTTAAATTATTATGTTTCAACTTGAGTGCTTTTATAATTGCAATCCTAATAAACACACAATATTTTTTTCACATATTATTATGACTTATTTTCACATTTCAGCACTAAAGCTCTATTTTTTACAATAGATGAACACTGAGATATCCTTGTGGCCACCCTTCCTCTTCAAAATAATGCCAAAGCTTTGGAGTTGATTTTTGAAGATGTTTTTTCAAATATGTGTGTGTGTGTGCCATTTTAAACAGAAAAAAAATGTTATTATATTTTATGTTATTTCTATAACTTGCTTTTTCACTCTATTGATAAGTCCTAGAAAATTGTATTAAAACCTAAATAAATATATAAGAACTACAGAAAACAAGTATGTAAAACTTATAAGAACTACACATAACATATAAGAAGTACCTAATACAGAAATAAATAAAATATTATTTTAGAATAAACATGTATCTTAAAATATTCAGTGCTTGAGTATGACTCAAACACCTGCTTCCTGCAACAGACTAATAAATCATAACCTAAATAATATATGAGTGTCAGAGAATTGCAAAATACATTTTGTGTAATAGAAAAATGAATTTATTCCTTGTTCTACTTTTTAAAATCATTACTTACAAAGGATTATAATCAAATCTCAGAAAGCATGCAAATATGATAAAGGCATTAGAAAAAGAATATAATAGCATATTAAAATTTAATTCATCAAGAGAAAGAGGGTTCTGTTATTATATTACAAGGAAGATGTATTCCATATGCATGCTTATTCTTATCGAAACAAACTCGGAACAACAGAAATTGGTGAGCACATTTTTTCCAAGAATACGTGCAAAGCACACCACGCACATGTACTTCTAAATGGCTCTGGTACTGACGCAGATGACCAGCGAGGACTCTTTGCTCTGTTCGGTAGAAAACTACTCAGGCCAACTTAAGCAGAAAGGTTTGTGCAAAGATATTTTCTAGCTCACACCTCCACAGGAAGCCTAGACTTCCAGCCCTGGGCAACAGACTGGCAGCAAGGGGAGCTCCGAAGTCACATCCTGCAATGGGGACAGCCTGTCGCTACACTGCCTCTGTCGTGGGCATCTGGAACCCTGATGCAGCTGTCCTCAAATGCTCAGTGCTCAGACGGGAACCAGTCCCAGCCTCTTTGCTTTAGTAATAAAATCCCTGGGGAAATGTGTCCAGTTCACCCATAGGATGTCAGGTAATATCCTACCGGCAATAAGGGCATTCTGAATAAATAGAATCTTATATCTATGATTCATATACAAAATAATACGTATATTACCCTCTGTATTGGACACCTATATTTCACAAAGAATGCCCTCAGTTATAACTTCTAAGTCATAATTATTTAAGATGTCAATTGTTTCCTGATTATTTTATAATAAGCACTCTACCGATTTACATCATTCCATTAAGTTTCTGTTTAAATTTTTTTTAGTCATTCATTATGTCCCTTGCATATAATGGTAATTTTTCTGATATTTAAGTACATACTTGTGTATTTATTTTCTTTATTATTTTTAATTACATGAACTAACCCTTTCAGAAGGATATTTAATTGTCTTACAGAGAATTCAATATCTTTGTCATGGTCTGTCTCTCCTGGAGCTCTTAGCAGAGTTGACAAAATATCCTTGCCAGTTTAGTAAAACAACCTCTCCATTCTCTCGAGAATAGTGATTATAAGCAAAGTTCTGATGCCCTGCATTCCAGTTCCTTATGACGTATACCTTCTTTGCCAAATTCATGTATTTATTATATCATATACTGTAGACATATTTATTTAACATTGCATGGATGGATGAATAAATATTAAATCTCACTGCTGGAAATGTGTCATCGTACTGAAGCAATGAGAAACAGTAATAATTATTAATTTGTGTATTGACACATAATTACTTTAATGTAGCATGCATTCTAAATGGGGAGGATGTAAGAAGCTCCCCCGTCCCTGTTGGAAGTCTAAAGCAATGACGTTCAGAGTGCAGCCACCAAGGTCTCCACCTGCAGCGTAGTGTGGACAGCCCCCCACAGCTCTCCCCACTGCCCCAGAACTGCAGTAGTACTTCCTCCCCCTACCTCGGTTTGCAAGAGGAAGTGGATGGCTCTCGAGGGCTCACCTGGAAAACACTTCTTCACCTCCTGTCCCCCCGCTAGTTGGCGACAGAGTCTGCAGAATGACAACCAAGGCTACTGCCCACCTCCAATTTGGAGCTGCTCTTAGAATCTAGACACTGGAGCTGGCTCGTTCTCCTCTAGAGGGCAGAAGGAACTTCAGGGAGAACTTCCCTGAGCATTCAACAATATGATTCATTCCTCATTACAGTCCCATGAGTGAGAAACTGAGTACTTGCATTTCCAGATTAGAAACTTCAGCATAAAGTACGTTCAGATAAGTCCAGAGCCAATGGCTTTAACCACCTTCTAATAAATATGCCGTTGCTAGCGTCTTCTCACACACATAGACACATATGTATATACCTGTATATTTACATATATATGTAAAATCTGTCAGCATTCCAGTCAAAGCATTCCTGACAGGAATGAACTCCTTATAAAGGTGGGGATTCACGGCACTTTGCAGGGCAAGCCTGCCCATTTGGCAAGTAGAAGTGGGATCGCTGGCATTGAAAACCTCCCCTTTAGCCTCGGCCCTACTGTGTATATGGAACAGTTACATTCAAAGGCGTCTCTCCTGTTGCAGGCAGCTCAGACAAGTTCACTGCCTCTGAAGGTAAATGTGAATGAAGTTCAATCAATAGAGTTTGTTCATAAATATTCTAATATATTCATTGCCTCAACACTTTAAGTATTAAGTTAACTGATCCATCAATAGCCATGTAGAGATAATATGGTGACATGGAGGCACATTCTGAGGGCAACAGAAAGAGCAAATGTCCATGTCTACAGGACTTCAAGGACAAAAGAGGTGACGTCTGAACTGAACAGTGAAGGGAGCGATGCTCTATGGGAAATGCTGACTCTCTTCCCAGTGGAAGAACGTGGCTGCACACTTTTCTAGATACTGCTATTAAGGCAAACCAAACAAAAACAAAATTCATATCATTAGGACATTTGAGTGGTGGGGTAACGTGTAATTTGTTTTAACATTTCATTTTCTATACAGAGATTTAAATAGCACAAGTTTATTCACCTAAAAGTAAACTGTTGCCAAAATGTCTTTCCAGCCTCGTGAGGTTTGACCAGCCAGCTTATACGAGCAATTTGGAAATCATGCTTCTGATTAACTAGCTTCCAGGAAATTTAAAAATATGTTAGGCGTCAGCTGACTTGTCAGGTCCATATGGTTGCTTTCAGGATGAGATCATTGGATTATTTTCTTGCAATGAAGACATCAGTCAGGAGTCCACAGTTGTGGTTGAGTGTTTGAATTATCAGTTCTTCCTACCTATTATACTTCTCATTTACACTGGTAAAAGTCAAGTTTTGAATTACAGGGTTGGGAGCATCTAAAAAGCACCTTCCCTATTATTTTCTCTCATCTAATCATGTGCAGATTTTATGACAATACTGCAGAAATGCAAAGAAAATGTTTAGAAATAATTGTTCTAGAATACAACGGCCTGGCTGTATTCCACAGAACGCTAATGGAGAGAGTGATAACGATTATTCCTGGAAAGAAAGACCTGGGGTCGAATAATTTTGAGCTTATTCTCATATGATTCATACTTGGATGTTTACAATTTGTGGTTGCCTATTAAATATTCCAATGATTCTTTCTCTAGAAAAATTGTTTTAAGTTTGTCTAATCTTCATCCCTAAACTTGATTAGAGCAAGAGCTGTACTTTATTGGACTGCCTATTTTATCCATATTTTATCCAATTGGTAATAATTTTTTGAACAGTTTCAGTGAGACTTCTGTGTCTGCTTTCTTGGTGACTTCACTCTTTGATTTCTGTTATTGATTTTTTTTTTGTTTAATTCTACTGTGTTGAAGTAATAAATTCTTAATGATTGCATCTGTAAAATTATATTAAGTCTTGTTTATGATCCAATACATGATCAATTTTGCTAAGTATTCTATGCATATTGAAAATAATATAAATTCTTTGCTGAAAGTTGTAAAGTGATGACCCTGAAATTCAGATATAACTTACTGTAGGTTTTACCTAAACTTTTATAAACATCTCACTTACAGTAACCCCCTTGTGCATGAGACCCAAGACCCCCACAGATGCCCAAAACTCAGGGTGGTACCCAACCCCATGTGTACTGTGGTTTACAACCTGGGCATATGCGCTGTCCAGGGATCGAACCCGCAAACGTTGGTGTATGAGACAGCACTCTAACCAACTGAACCACCTGGCCAGGGCTTAATTTTTATTTTTAAGAAAATAAAATTAGGCCCAGCTGGTGTAGCTCAGTGGATTGAGCGCGGGTTGGGAACCAAAAGGTCCCGGTCCGAATCCCAGTCAGGGCACATGCCTGGGTTGCAGGCCAGGTCCCCAGTGAGGGCCATGTGAGAGGCAACCATACATTGCTCTTTCTCCTCCCTTCTCTCTCTAAAAATAAAAAAAATAAAATCTTTAAAAATAAATAAATAAATAAATAAAATTAGCCTGAAATGGCCCGAAGTGTCATCTGATTTCTAATTTTCAGGAATATTATAAAACTTCTAAAAACACCAAGTCATCAAAATGGTGCTGCTTTAGTTGCAAAAATGCATACATTAACTCTGCATGGTTTTAATTAACAGGGCATCAAAAGTTAACATATATTAAGCTTAATTAAGCTATGGCAGACTGTGTGCCAGGCAGTCTACTCACATTATCTCATTTATTTTTCACAACAACATGAGATATGCATTGCTATTATCCACATTTTATAGAAACAGACACACGAGATGCTTCAGTAACTTCCCCCAAATACTTTTAATTATACGGTGATGCCAGGATAAAGTTAAAGGACTCCGACCCCAGAGTTAGAATGCATTGTCAGCCTGTTGTATTGTTTTACGTGTCATCCCGCAGCCACACCATGGCTTTAGAGCATCATGGACTTGGATGCCGATTTTGTCCTGCCCCTCAGCAGATGTCATGCCTCAAATGAGTGACTCAAATGAGTCATGCAGTTCTTTAATGTTTCATCTGCAACAAAGAAATAGCTACACCTACTTCATCCTCTGGTTTGAGACAGAAATGAGGAAGTAGCTGGTTAAAGCAAGTAGTCATTGCGTGGCACCCTTTCCCCTTCCCCAGTGTCCTGGATGAATATCTCATCGCTATTTTTGTTGTTGTTGTTGTTGTTGTTGTTGGGGTTTTTTTTGGTATTTTTTAAGACATTTTGTTGTAATGAGCTCAACAGGCAGACTAGAATAGCTAAAGGAAATAGTCTCCTAGAAAAATCAATTTATACAAATAATATTAAATTCTGTGTTTTGAAAAGCAAAACAACAACGATTTGGCAGATTTACAGTTTAGATGGGGAGTGCGTTTCAGAATAACAAACATCACAAGTGCAGGTAATTTTATTCGGATTATTATAATTTGGTGAGAAGAATGTCTGATTGATGACACCTGTCTCCCTAAGTAAGATAAAATAGTCCAACCAAAAGTAATTTTAATGCTCCAGCGGAGGACTGGGTTGAAGGGGTAAACAACCGATTAGAGAAAAGCCTCGCGTGGTATGAGACACGGAGGACCAAAGGACCAGTCACAGAACCGTCCTCCTTCTGGTAGGAGTGCCGGCCGGCAGGCGGAGGTGGGCGGGGGAAGCGCTGCCCAGGTCCGAGCGCTGCCCTGAGCCACGGGGAACCGCAAACCCGTTCTTGGTGAGAGAGACACACGGCAGACAGCGGGCACCCCGGCCTTCTCTTCCCTCCTTAGGGCACAGGAGACTCCACTTCCTGCGTTTAAACTTCGGCCATAAAGACTAGTTTCAACTGGGACATGGCATTGCACAGATGAGAATGTTTTAACATGCTGCAGACTGGCCTTGAAAGGTAGCCTGAGGTGAAAGGTTCCAACTGGAAAGATCCAATTCATTTCTTTTCATTTTCTCCCAATTTATGGGAGTAGAATTAACAAATCAAAGTTGTGCATATTTATGGAATACAAAGTGATGTTTATATACATGTATGTTGTGAAATAAGTACCTCAATGAGTCTAACATGTCTATCATTCTCTCTATACCTAATTTGTTCAGTTTTCCTTATGAAAGAACATTGAATATTTTCCAATGCTTTTTCTGCATCTACTGAGATGAAGAGCAGTTTACTTTTAACTTTGACTTTATACAAAAAAACTATACTTTAACCCTCCCTATTTTATGTTATTGGTGTCATAATTTACATCTTTTACATTTTTCTCTAACAAATTATTTTAGAGTTATTTTTAATATTTTTGTCCATTATCTTTTTATACTAGAATTAAAAATTATTTTCTCATCATTACAGTATGAATATTTTGCATATGACTACATTCTCACTATACAGTGAGTTTTATACTCTCAAATATTTTCATATTGTTAGGAGCACTTTTGTTTCAACTTGAAGACTTCCTTTGGCATTTTTGGTAAAGCACGTCTATTGATGATAAACTATGATTTTTTTTTTTCAGAAATTCCTTCTTTCTCTGTCATTTCTGATTGACAGCCTTCCTAGCTGTAGTATTGTTGGTTGTTTTATTTTTTTCCCCCAACAGTTTTCAGTCATTGGTCAGATTCTAGGCAGCTCCAAGCTGAGAAATATTACAATTTTTCCTACAGTTAAGATGCGCGTGAGCATTGTGGTTGAATAAAAACGGCACAGATCTTAGAACAAGTAACCCCTGCCCTGCTCTTCAGTAGCAGGAAACCCTTGAAAAGTGGATGGGAACAAATCTACTTCTCAGCTTTGTGAATTTAACAAGGGTTTATTATTCCAAAACTAAAAGTGCGGAGAGAACGGCTACCTCATAAAAAAATAAGGCAAAGTAGAGAGCCATTTCTGTGAGAAGACAATCACAGGTCCTCTTTTAGTGCCACCTACTGTGTGCTAGAGGTGCTCTATCCACTTCCTCTGCCCAAAGACAGACGCCGGGTTCAGAGAGGTCAGCCAGTGTCTCCTTATCTACCCAACTGGCCAATTAGATTTAATGGAACTAAAAAGTATTATTATCGTGATGCTGTGGGATATTTAAAATCAATTTGAAACATGATCACTAAAATAACCTGGATACAC